>PVKE010051606.1:0-10587 GCA_004027555.1 Craseonycteris thonglongyai | reverse complement strand
ATGATCATTTACTATTCTGTGGACAATAGCACTCTACTAACCATGGTGTTCTCAGGCCTTTCAAACCAACACAGGTATTGAGGTGTTATCCCTGTCCCCAGATAGCTGAATTCTTGTCCATTGCCCCATTCCCCACCAAATGTGGCTATTATTTTTAGAACTGTTGCTGTTGTATACTCTCTTCATTTTTTCTGATCAATTTCCATTATTTCCATTTTTAAGTAAAAAGGTAGGTTTTTTTGTTTTGTTTGCTTTTTAAAGGTTATTTTAATAAACCAAATTTTATGATCATTTCCGGATCTTGGCAGAAACAGAACAATGATAGAATCCTGAGTACTTTCATTGGTTCTTTATTTTACTCAGGATTTGAAGTTTGGGGCAATTTCTTTGATGTCCTCCCTCTAAAAATATTTGAGGCCTATAGCTTCGGAAAGGCTGTTCTTTGGCGAGCTATGACTGTATGCACACATGTGTGCTAACACATGGCCATGTACTCAGTGCTGCTCCATGTGGGCAACCCAAAGTTGCATTAAAATGCAGTATCTAGTTATTCCATTAGAAACCATCTTTTTCATATCTCTTGCACCCTACCTTACTCTTAGGGAGAAAAATCAAGACATAAAAAAAATGTACCAAATACTCTGTCTCTTTATCCTCTCTACCCTTTTCTCTTCTTGTCTCTGTCCCCCTTCCTCCTGCCCCAACTCCACACTCATACATACAAGTAGACTCTCCATTAATAGGAACCCAAGCAATCGGCACTCTCAGGAAACAGGCAAAAAATGGAATCCTACTCGCAAGGATGCCGGTTAACTGTGAGTACACTTACATTTATCAGGCACCTACCAAGCCCCATGGGTACCAGTTCACTGAGAATCTACCGTATTCTGGCTTTGAGGGGAAAAAAGCCACCAGTATTATCAGAGGTATGGGTATTCCTTATTAGATTGAACATTAAAATGATTAAATATTTAATTTATATTATAAGAACCATTTAGAAGATATTTGCAGGTAGGTAGAGTAGACGAACAAAAAACTAATCTGGACCCACGTTTTTGTCTAGCTAGTTCATGTGTACTTCCTTCCTCATTTCATTCTTGTTGCTTTTCTGGTACTAAGGGATAGGGACAATTACCTCCAAATCTCTCTCCAATATTATAGATTGTATGCTATGAGCAATAAGCATGTGCTGAAACAATTCTGTCCCTCTTTTTCATTTACTCAGTACCATTCCTGAGTACCCAGCATAGGCCATGCGTTGTTCTAAGTGCTTCACATATACCAACTAACAAAATACACTAAAATCCAACTGGAAGTCAAATTCTGGTGCCAGGATGGGGGTAGGACTGGGGTACAGCCAAATCCCCACTGGAATGTAAAGAAATATTAATATGTATATTAACTTTTTCAACCATTTTATACTATTTTCCTCACTCTTACAAAAAGGTATCAAATCTGCTTTAAAAAGCCCTTCCTCAAACCCAGAAAACCAAAATGGAAGTTCTAGATTCAGTTAACTCAATGTAACTCCTATTTCTTATAAATAGGAGTTGTGGAGATTAAAGAAAGTGCTCCCAAGAGTGTTGAATTAGGATTCAGATACATACTTTTACAGCTTAGTCCTGTTTTATGTGTTTGTGTGTGTACATAAGTGTGAAAATAAATCCCTTGAGATTTAAGTAAATACGCCAGTCTTTTCCTGCTTTCAGTAAGATATGGTAAGCCTTCAAACAGAAAGGTACTCATATTTTTACTACTAGCTTTAATGCTTGATTTAATTATCTTCCAAGGTTACGAGAATCCGTACTTAGAAAAGACGATTGTTGACTTACACCATCATAATTTTTCTCATTTCCCTGACAAAAGCAATTACAGAAGCTTTTCTCAAAAGTTTTAAAAATTAAGTTAGGCTTTCGCCTTTGGAACAGATCTGAGAAAAGATGAAAAACATTTCTAAAACAAGGCAAATGGCACAGATATCAAAGCAAATGTGACATTGTTTAGTAGTTAGAAGTAGTTCCACTGAAGTTTGTTAAAAAAAAAAGATTTCAGTGTACTTATAAATAGTGATGAAAGATGGTGAAGAAGTTGAGGAAGGGCGTTCCTTGGTTTTAATTGCAACAAGGCAAGAAGTAGTGTAGAAGTTACTTAGATCTGTCCTGCTTCCTGCCACGCACAGATGCCAGATGAGAAATAGATGGACAGCCATTTGACACCACCCTGACAACCCATCACCAAAAATGTGGGCGAACCTGGCCTTTCTCTTCCTATTTTATTATAGAGAAATACCTCAAGTCAGGTTTACTAGACCTCTTGAGTTTTATTTCAATGTCATAAAACTAGAACTTCTAGATGTCCTGACAAATACACACACACACACACACGTTCTAAAGAATATGACCTTGTAATTTTTTTTTGTTAAATTCATTGGGGTGACATTAATTGACATCAATTACATTGTTTCCAGGTGTACAGTTCTACATTACATTGTCTATACATCGCATTATGTGCTCACCACCCAGAATCAGCTCACTTTCCATCACCATGTGTTTGATTCCCCCTCCCTATTCCCCACCCCATCTCTCCCACCTGTAAATTTTTTTTTTTTTTTAATATAGTAATGTTCCAGAATCAGGATAGCATCTTGGCCTTCCCCCACCCAGATTTATGAAACGTATCCAAACTGATGACATTTAAAGAATGAGAAAAGAAGGAGTCGCACTCGGGGTACTGTGCTGTGACCCCAGCACAGTGGGACACCTGAGAATGAACACAGAGCTGGGACAAGAAAGTGGTCAGGAAGCGTAAGAACGAGACTCCCAGAAGACACAGCAAGCAAAGGCAAGGCAACCAGCTAGAGCCAGCGAGCAGAGACAAACTTCTGAAGAAGGGTCCAAGTCATCAAGGCCGTGGGAAACCATGTGACAGAATCACAGTCGTCTGTGCAGCGAGCACAGAGTTGATCTCCAGGACAAGAAAACAAGGCGGCTGCCCTATGTTGGGGTGAGCTGGGGGACAGGCATAGATACCAGTGTTGGGGCAGATCCATTTGGAGGTGCTGAAGCTCACCTCATCCTAGGAGCCTCCCAGCTTGCTCAAGGTCACAAAAGCCCTGCCATGGCCAATGAGTGTGCCCAACCCAGATCATGTGACACAGCAAAGGACAGGCCAGCATGTTCAACAGATAAAAGAAAGCCAGTTTCATACAGGGGAAAAAGTAATGTTAATGCAGGTGAGAAAGGGAAAGGAGAAAAGAAACCCTTTAAAAAAGCAGTTAGCCGGAAGTAGCACAAACTTTCTGAATATGCTAAGTGTTTTAAGGGGATCTGCTGTTAAGAACAGATGGTGTTAAAAGAGACAAATGGCAAATAATTTGCTGGAGTCCTAGAAAGGTGGATATATGCAAGTTCAGTTAGAAAAGCACCTTAAAAATGGCATGTACTGCCAAGGGAGAAACAAGAAAATAATGATAGAAATAAATTTGAGACAAAGGGAAAACAATTCTGAAGTGTGCATCTAAGCTCACTGTTTATCTTCTAAGCAGAAAAGACTACTTATTAATTGAAATAATTATAGCCACACTAAATAGATCATTAGGTGACATGTATAGGAAATTAAAGACAGTTTTTCTGAAAAAGGATTTATTAGGATGGAAGGAGAAATTTTCTCTTGTACATTTGTAGGGTAAGAAAATCATTTGTTGAGATCAGAAATTAAGCTAAAATGTTTTGTTTACTTTTATATACTAAATTTATAAAAGCAAAGAGTTTATAAGGAATTAAATTTGCTATAAAGTAGATATAGCTAATCTGATATTATAAAGCAGATGAAAAACATGAAAGATGATAAAAATAATTAGTATTACCATATGCCATTCATACAACAAAGAGGGAGAAAATCTGTAATTTCTAAGAGTCAACAGATACCAAGCAACTCTGAAAAAATTTCTAATTCAATTTACAATTCCTGAAATAGGACAATTTTCCCACATAGGCTTATTTAAATGAACATGTTATCTATGAGTAATAGAAAATGTGATTAGAATAAAAAGGGGATAATTTGGTTGATGAAATTTCATACCACTTGATTTATAAGTCTCTTTCTCAAAACTAGTGTTAAAATCATTCTAAAATATACAGAGTATTATAAACCAAATGGAAGATTTTCACCACCCTCAGAGCCTTAGAGTCCCTGCTGTAAACAGCTTATGAGAAATGTAACATGTGTGACCTGCGAATATTTCCTGGAGGGGTAGGGAAGAATGTGCAGGGTGGGCCTCCACAGAAGTGACACACTATTTTGTTGACTCATTCCTATTAGCTACTGGAAATCTGCACAGAAATTACTAATTGCAGGCTCTGATTAACTTTGAAATATTTAACTATGTTTTTTTTGGAATAGTTAATATAAACATAACTCTAATGCAATGGTTCTTATGATGTGCTATTTTATAGATTTTTTTTTTTTAAGAATTGTTTTTGACAGAGAGAGAAAGAGACAAAGAGAGACAGAGAGAAGGGAGAGGGCCCAGAGCAGTCTCCATAGTCGTATGTCATCAGGTTTCTACATGGTTTTGTTCCATACAGGTGGGCAGAGGCCTTGCAGGGCAGGACCCAAACTGGGGGCCTCCCACATGAGAAGCACACCTCCGTTCAGCATATGGGTCCACAAGGGTCGGGGATTCGACCCTTGGTTCCCAGGGCTGCAAAGCAAGTGCTTAACCTGCTGAGCCCTCCCAGCTTCCCCAATTTTATAGATCTTAAAGTTGATCCAGAATCTAGTACTGAAATACAAAAAATAAGAGAGTTTACTCTTATTCATAGTTGCATAAGTTAAAATACCTAGTATAAGAATTAAACAAATAATGGCATTACATAATATGGGGACAGCGTTTTCCTCTTCCTAATGATAGGTAAAAGCGCCAGCCAAACTCACACAAAACTATATAAAAGCCTCTAGTCTCATAACCACGGTTACATCATGGTGTTTGTTTAACAAGTGGAACTGGATGAAAAATGACGAGTATGGACGCTCTCCCTTTCCCACCATAGGCTGATCCTGAGAAACAAATGTCAGTCACTCAGAAGTGCAACCACAATGTCCAATTAATTGTGTAGGAGCAAATGGGGCAACGCGTCACAATGGTATAAGGGAAGGCAGTAGTTTTACTACTTTTATTTCACACTATGAAAGAATTTACTGCTAAGTTTTAACATTAATACCATAACCCAGTGATAAACTTCACTTTTATAAACAGTTTCAAAAGTATTGGCAGCTGTTTTACTGCAGTTAAAATAACATTTGTGTGTATATTATTTCAAGCAAGATTAAGACTGGACATAACTGATGGTGTGTTTAGTGACTCGATAATACCACTTAACAGCAACTGTTTGAACTGATCTTTAGAAGCAATTTTTTAAATAAAAGAAATAAAAATATTCATAAATAATGTCTTCTGTACTATTCTTTAAAATGAAACACTGTAGGGAAACCAGTTATACACTAACAACTTATAAATCAACACCACCTTATTTTTTCATAAATATTTGCCTCAAAATCCTACAAAATGGAATACAGTCATAAATAAAAGCTTAAATTTCAGCTCTAAAAATTTGAAGTCTGCTACTTTGCCATATTAAGGAAGATAAAGAGTACGCAAAGAGCACATTTAAAGATCATTAAAACAATATGAATCATCACTGTATAGAAAATAATATGCCCCGGAAGCCCGATGGCAAGGGTCATCCACATGATTATAAATAATCCAAATCGCTAAAAAATTAACCTAAATCAAAACTGTGTGTGATCTTTTACTTGTGCTGTAAAATTCAAGTGAATAACAGGAAATAACAGTTTTACAAATGGTGCCCGGATTTGAAGTACTCCACACCTCCGGAAGGCTGCCCCCCTTACCCTGCCCTCTCCCCAGCACTTGTGCCAGCACGCCTGCTAGCTTTGTGGCCATGGCAACGTGAGTGGCAAGACCTGGGAAGGCAGGAGACGGCGCTACACATATAGTACCTTACACAGTCATGGTGTGAACCGCCTTCCTGACAGACAAAGGGTGTTGTCTAAGTGAAAAGGAAAGCAGATTCCTAGCATCCCAAGATGGTCAACGTGATCTGGTTAAGGGACTATCTTTAAGGACACGGTTCAAAGGACTTCCAGAATCAAGTTTTCAAAGACAACTTATTTTTAAATTGAAGACAGCATGTATTCAGACTTGCAAAATGATACGTACAATTTTCAGAGGACCCTGGTCTGATTACAAATGATAACTTGGGGGAAGACTAAATATGAACCCACGATCATAAATATAACAATATATTTTAGTAATATAAATTTTTGGATAACACCTAGTTCTTCTCCCCTACCACATTCTAAACCTTTGACCTCTCAAAAAAAGCTCAATTTTGATTATGACTCTGTCAGGAAATACATCTGAAGACATTTTATCTGGTGAGAAATGCACTGAATTTTTAAACTGAAAATACATGTATGCATACACACATACATAACATATGCAAAGTGCTCCATTTCATACTACTATAGAAAGAGACAAAGTATGCATTCAAAGTACTTGAGTGTTTTATTTGTTTTTGCTTTGTTTTTTACACTCTGACTCTGAGATCAATTTTGAATTTTGAACCCAAGTACTGTCAAAAGAAAAAAAAAAATCAAGACTCATTTCTTGGTTTATGAAATAGCTAAATTTCACCCTAACATGTAGGTAAAAAGGTTTTAAAAATCGCCATTCTAAAACAAAATGGTGATTAAATCAGACCAAAACTTGGTAGAGAGTAGTTTTAAATGAGCACAATCTTTAATTCCTTTTCTTTCTGTTTTTGGATGTGTTGTAGCTATCAAGAATATGTATTTTATGCCATGCTTATGAAAAGAAGAAACAATTTCATGATTAATAACTCAAAAATAAAATATGAGCAAAGCCAAGCCATAAGTTGTCCAGCTCAGAGGATCAACCAGAAGGGCTCAGAGTCTTTACAAAATAATAATGTATATGTTGAGAAATTTATTAACATAAAATATACCTCTTATCTTTGATGTAACACAAACTAAGAATTTAATTACAATCTAATCAAGCATTGCATGCATTCCTTACCACATTTGGAAAATATTAATTTTAACTGTCCTCAAACTGACAAAAATATCTTATTTTTACTTTGAAATGATCTGCTTACATCAAGAAAAATGAAACATTAATAATGGTAGATAAACTTATCCTGTAACAAAATTCCACTGAGGTCCTATGGGACGAGTTTTCAACAACTGTTCAAACAAATTTTAAAACATAATGAATGTATTCTCACAATTTTTCTGAAGTGCCTTTTTTGCTATTATCAGAGTTAATGTGATCCCATTTCCCTGGAGAAATAAATGTGACTTGTTCTGCAAATTTCCAGTTTATAAATAGAGTTATCTGTTCTAGAAGGGTTAATGAGAAAGAAAGGTATGAACAATAGCAAAAAGATATGTTACAGAGATGAAGAATCCAGTGTACTTTGAAATAACAAGAATGGGACATGACTTTTACCTCACCTAGTATTTCAAGTACCGGTAATAGAATTAATTCTGTTTCAGAGCATACTAGATAGGTACACGATATTTTCTCTGGTAAATCCATAGTAAGATAAGAGAAAACAGTTTCCTCTGTGCATTAATTTATTTTTATGCTAATTTTTGATAGTTAAAATGTTTGGCAGATGGGATGGAGGCAAGCTGGGAAAAGCAAGGAGCAGAACCCCAGGCCCAAGCCACCTGGGCTCCTGGGGCCAGTACTGCAGGCACCGACCCAGAGCCATTGTCTTGAGAACTCCACTCAGAGTCAGTCACTACCTTCATCTCCCATTGACGCGTCATTATTTCTTGCTCTCCAGCTTTCTAAGTTCAAGCTGTCATGGCTTTGACCTCCACTCTGTTTTTTTCCTTTTATCCATTTGTTTAATTACAATCCCAAAAGGAGACAAGACAGACTGTGTCGCTAGCCAGTTAGCCCCATGGGGAAAATGTGGGTAAAAGATAAAAGAAAGCATTTTTTTACTTCATCAAATTAGTGCCTCTGGCTGTATAAAAATGCACGGCTAACTGCTTGAACTGTAGTTAATTATATTTAATTGAAACAAGTTTCAATTCATTCAAACATTATTAAGCATATTCTACAGTTCTATGTATTATAATGACTTCTGTATCCTTTCCAAATTAAAAAAATATGTACAATTTATACCATTTCAATCATTATCAGATATTTTTGTTTATATTTTCTTCACAATTAATAAAACTCAATTGCAAAACATTCAAATACTCATTATGTATTTTAAAACTTAAAAAAAATCAGTTTTGTGAGATATGTCCTACCTATCCTTTGGTTTCTCAAGTTAAGTTTCAATTTTTACCCTAGGTTCTACTCCTTCTTTCTGCCTTATGAAGGGATCTGGTTCAGTATTAACACTCTTTGGATTTTCATATTCTACATTCTTTACCTTCTCAATTCAGTCTAACAACTATTCAACAAGTATAGATGCTATATAGGGCATCATCATCCTAAGTGATTCAGAAGATGCAAAGATGGTTCAAGAAACTAATAAGGAAGCAAAAATATAATATATGCAAAGATAACCCTATATAACATTAATCCTGTAAAATATATAGAAGTTGTTTCATGGGAAACAAAATAGGAAGAGATTACTTCATTTTAGAGGCAGTAATCTTGAGGTGGGTCTTGAAGTATAGGTCAGATTTTAAACACCTAAAAGTTTTCACGAACTATTCTGAATATATCTTTTAGACTATTTGTTTACTACAAGGCAGGCTTGGACAATAATTAAAAATAGAACCATTTTACGTAATAGGAAAATCAAAAGGAAATATGTTCAGGATAAATACTGCACACAAGCCTAACACAGCTTACAGCAAACTTGTCCAATCTGCAGCCTGCGGGCCGCATGTGGCTCAGGACGACTTTAATATGATAAACTTTCTTAAAGCATTATGAGGTTTTTTTGTTATATTTTTTTTAGGTCATTAGCTATCGTTAGTGTTAGTTATTTTATGTGTGGCCCAAGACAATTCTTCTTCTATCATTGTGGCCCAGGGAAACCAAAAGATGGGACACCCCTGTCTTATAAGAGTATGCACAATAGGGATAAAAATAAAAAAGTTACATACACTATTCCTTCAACAAATAGTGATCAAATCAGCAGAATAGAGAAGACACTGACAAAGTCTGTGCTGGGAAAGAGCAAGAAAACAAAGAAGAGAGTCCCAAATTGGGCAGAGTGCATGTGTCTCTGTGTGTGTAGTGTGTAGCTATTCTAAAAAATAGAAATATCAGAAAACTGCCCCAAATTCATTGTTCAAGAATAATGTAAAGACTTACTAAAAAGTAATTCTAAAAAATTGTATGATTTGATGACATCATTCAAATAACAGATATCATTTCTTCATTTGCTGTGGACTAAGATTTTCAAAAACATCGTCACACTTAATCCCTAGCTTTGTCTTCTAAGAAGGTGTAAAGACAGGGGTAAATGGAAAGACAGAGCAGTAAGGAAGAGATACAAGATAAGCCCAAGTCAAACATGCCATTAATAGGAAGAGAGGGATTTATAAGCCTGAGAAGAGAAACAATTCCAAAAGAATGAGAGTGAAGGAATGTGTGTGGAGTGTGAGGAGTAAAAGCAATGAAGTGAGACATTTAGAAGGAAATGGAAGGAAATAAAGCACCGAGGGGGAAAAAGAATCATAGCTAGCAAACTATAAGGGAAAAGTATTTTAAATATTCTATGTGCTGCAAGTGCAAACATACAGTACTAGAAAATACACAATCAGAATAACTGGGTCATTTTAGAGATAAGCAGCAGCATGTGAATGAAAAAGATAACTAAGTCAACAAAAATTAAAATAACCTTGCTTATGTACCTGTATGGTCAGGTAAACCAATTTTGGTCATTACACATAATGGCAAGGATCAGAAAAAATGTAATTTCTATAGAAATTACAACACTGCAAAATTAATGAGGTTTTCCAAAAGAAAATTAAACTTTTAAATAATTGATACTAAGTTTATAACCCTTAGAACTTATAAAGAGTGTTTCCCTTCCTACTAAGGGACATTTTGTTAAAACAAAACAAAACAAAAACACCCACTGAGAAGGGAAGCCCAAGGGTGACACTGGCTCCAAGAACTCTCAGAAGTTTTCCCATTGTGATTGCTGCTGACAAACATTTAAAAAACCTTGAAAGACTATTAAGAAATTTAAAAGGTATTAACAACCTTAAACTCAGATGATTGTTGTTTTTAATTGGATTCCATTTAGTTGTATGTTCAGTTTCATACTTACCTCTTTTTTTAACTCAATTGACACAAGGTGTTTTAGATTTTTCTCCCCATTCTCAGAAGATAGTAAGAAAAATATGCTAAAAATTATGCAATCTATACAACAACCAAACAACAACTTACTATTCAGTTCTTGGTTAATTCATAACTGTTGCCTAGACAACCAAGAACTTAGTTCATTAATTCATATTTGATTGCATCAGTTTCTGGTAAATCATTATTCAATTTTCAAT
>PVKE010051605.1:0-10589 GCA_004027555.1 Craseonycteris thonglongyai | reverse complement strand
TGCATAGTTATTTCTATTTTACTTTTTGACAGATAGAGAGAGAGACAGAGACAGAGACAGTTAGAGAACCGAACTGTGGGAACTCCCCAGTTCAGCACGTGGGTCCTGCCTGGGCCGGAGCCGGGATTCGATCCTCGGTCCTCATGGCCTCAAAGCGAGCGCTCAACCCGCTGAGCCGTCCCGGCTTTCCCCATAAAGATATTTTTAAGAGACTTGGTTGGGGAAGCTGGGATGGCTCAGTGAGTTAAGCATTCGCTTTGCAGTCCCGGGGACCAAGGACCGAATCCCGGCCCTGGCCCGTGCGGACCCAATATGCTGAACTGAAATGTGCTTCCCATGTGGGAGGCCCCCAGCCCAGTTCCCACCTTGCGCAGCCCGTGCCCACCTGTGTGGAACAAAACCATGTTGAGAACTGATGAAGTACAACTGTGGGAACTGCTCTGGGCCCTCCCCCTTCTCTCTGTCTCTCTCTGCCTCTGTAAAAAACAATAAAATAAATCTTTAAAAATTAAAAAAATTAAAAAGAGAGATTTGGTTACAAAGCTCTTATCTAAAGTGGACCTAGCAAGTCCTATTATTCTAGCCAACTCAGCAAAGAGATCCCCTAGTATAAGTTTCCTTTTATTTAAATGCCCTGCTGATAATCAACTCAGGCCACCCTCAAGCCACAAGAAACTGCAGCTATCTAATTAGGGAACACATTTATTTTGCAAGTATGGTTACTCATATTGACCATTTGTTAAATTATTTTTTAATTCTATATACCTCATTAATGGTGATACTCAAAACTTACCGTCAAATTATTCTAACCAATCACAGTCAATAATTTATTATGCAATAATGATAGTTTCATCAGCTGCTAGTAAATTAGTAGTTAACTTTAAAAATGAGAACACTCTGGAGGTGCCAAGATGGCTCAAGTGAGTTGAGCACTCGTCTTGCAGCCTCAGGGTCCAAGGATCTAATCCTGGCCCACGCCCATGCAGACCCATATGCTAAACTGGGGTGTACCCCCAGTTTGATTTTCACCAGGGTGAGCTATATTCCGGAGGCCCCCAGCCTAGTTCCTGCCCTGTGCAGCCTCTCGCCCACCTGTGGAATGAAACCATGTAGAAAATCAATGATGGCAACTATGGAGACTGCTTTGGGCCTCCCTCTTCTGTCTCTGTCTCTCTGTCAAAAACAATAAAAATAAATCTTTAAAAATGAGAACATTCTCATTAAATTATCTGAATTCTATTATGAGTCCAAGTCTTACTGCCTAATATAGCAATTATTAGTGGGGAAATAACTGAACTATTCACTACAAAGGCAAAGCATCCAACATTTAACAACTAAGATTAAGAACACTAATATGAGTCCCATATTGTTAAAATATCTCAGGGAAATCAGTTTCTAACTCAGTCTGGTAAAGAATACCCATAATACCAATGAATAGAAATAGAGCCTGAAAACCCAGTTTATTCCTTTGTATATGACAACTGCAAAATAATTGATCTTTTGCATAAATATACAAATTACAAAAAATATCTGAGACTCAGTTTCCCCATCAGTAAAACAAGAGGACTGGACTTTATCTCTAGAGTCCATTATACAGACAAATAAAAAGTGGCATAATCCCATTTCCTTTGAAGTCTGACCTCCCTTTCCACTATCCATAAAATCCTGCTGTGCTTTAAGATTTATTTTATTGTTTTTGATAGAGACAGAGACAGGGAGAGACAGAGAGAAGGGGGAGGGCCCAGAGCAGCTTCCATAGTTGTACGTCATCAGTTTTCAACTTGGTTTCATTCCACACAGGTGAGTAGGGGCTGCGAGGGGAGGGAACCAGGGTGGGGGCCTCCCGCATGGGAGGCATACTGTCTTGACCCAGGGGCTGAACTGGGGGGCAAGAACCAAACTGGGGGCCTCTCAGCATACCACAGTTCAGCATATGGGTCTACATGGGCCAGGGCCGGGGTTCAATCCTCAGTTCCTGGGTCTTCACAGTGAGAACTCAACCCACCAACCCATCCCGGTTTCCCCTTTGTTTTTTATTGCGTGTGGTGAGCTTTGTAAAATTTGTGTGTTTTTCACTCTCTTACCTCTGAAACTTTCTTACCACACTGGCTTCATAATAGATTAATCTTGAGTCATTAAACACTGCTGATCACTGTGATTCTTCGAGTTCTCTCTCCTTTCTTCACTGCCTTCATATACAACCAGGCTAGATAACCACTCCATTCTTTGAGATCACTGCTCCCTAGTACCAAATGCTTCACCAGTCACACTTTTTACTGTAAATAGAACCTATTCTAGCTAAGGAGAGCAACTTAGTGGATCACACCACGTTTAGGAGAGTCAGAGAAGTGGCCTAGTGGCCATGCAGCAGTACAGCACCAGGACCAGCCTACAGACCTGCTTCTGTAATCCCCTTTCTTTCTTTTTTTTTTTTTTTTAAGATTTATTTTATTGATTTTTGACAGAGAGAAACAGAGACAGAGAGATACAGAGAGAAGGGGGCGGGCCCAGAGCCGTCTCCATAGTTGACATTAGTTTTCCATACAATTTCACTCCACAGGTGAGCACAGGGCTGCGCAGGGCAGGAACTGGGCCGGGAGCCTCCCACATAGGTCCAGGCAAGAACTGAACTGGGGACACACCACAGTTCAGCATGTGGGTCCGCATGGGCCGGGGCCGGGATTCAATCCTCAGTCCCCGGGGCTTCAAAGCGAGCGCTTAACCCACTGAGCCATCCCAGCTTTCCCTGTAATCTTTTTTTTTTTTTAAGATTTATTTTATTGCATCAAATATATGGTGATGGAAAGAGAGCTGATTCTGGGTGGTGAGCACATAATGCAATGTATAAACAATGTAATGTAGAATTATACACTTGGAAACAATGTAACTGTTATCAACCAATGTCACCCTAATAAATTTAACAATTAAAAAACAAAAAAGATTGGATGGGGAAGCCGGGATGGCTCAGTGGGTTGGTTAGGCGCTCACTTTGCAGTGCCGGGACCGAGGATCGAATCCCGGCCCCAGCCCTTGCAGCCCCATGTGCTGAACTGGGGACTTCCCCCAGTTCAGTTCTCTCTCTGTCTCTGTATCTCTCTCTCTCTCTCTCTCTCTCTGTCAAAAACAATAAAAAAAATAATAATAAATAAATATTTTTTAAAAAGATTGGGGAAGCCGGGATGGCTCAGTGGGTTAAGCGCTCACTTTGCAGTGTCGGGGACCAACGATCAAATTCCCGTCCCGGCCTGTGTGGGCCCATATGCTGAACTGGGGAGCTCCCTCAGTTCAGTTCTCTCTCTCTCTCTCTCTCTCTGTATCTCTCTCTCTCTCTCTCTCTCTCTCCCTCTCTCTGTGTCAAAAATTTAAAAAATAAATAAATAAAAAAGATTTATTTTAATGCTTGATTGCTTGAAAGAAGGTGAAAGAGAGAGAAGAGGAGAGGGCTCAAAGAAGTCTCCATAGTTGTATATCATTAGTTGTGACGTTAGTTTCATTTCACACAGGTGGATTTGAAGCCACGCGGGGCAGGAATCAAATCAGGAACTAAACCGGGGACCTCCCACATGAGAGGTGAGAACCTTCGCTGTGGAGCCAATCCAGTGGTTATCAGTTGCTCAACACCTGGGTTTGCACAGACTGGGCTGGGAATCAAACCCTGAACCTCCCAGTTGCAAGGCAAGCACTCAACCTGCTGAGCTACCCCGGCATCTCTGCTTCTGTGATCTTACAGCTGCAGCTCTGCACACAGGGCATTGCTCAGTAGGCACCACTTGAGCCTGCTGCCCCTGAAAGCTGCATACCCTTCCACCATTCTGGCCTACTTAACATCACTTGCTTTTTCCAGTCTCAGCCTTGCCCTGGTTCTCTGGTCTATTGCTAACCACGAGAAGGGGTGGGACAGCATATTATCTTTAGGACTAATAAGGTGGGAAATTTTCCAAAAAGTTTTCAAAAGGTACTGATGGCCAAAAAGCACAACGAACACCCACAAGTGATACCACACTAGCTGCCGGCCTATTATTTTTCTCGACTTATTCCCTCAACTGTTCCCTAAAGTTCAGTGTTATAGCTCTCACTCTCCTCAATCCCTTTCAACTCTATTATCAGTTTCCAGTATTTCTAAACAACATGCTTAAACTGCTATTGAATTTTCCCCACTCTCAATACTATCTACTCACTACCTTATATAGAAGAGGAGGATCTGGCTTTCTTATACAACCTCTCCCTTCCTCTAATCATCCCACAATATGCTGAATATTTTGATTAAATCAGGATATTGTGTATAGCTGTATAAATACTATTCATAGCTGAATCATCTTGCATACTATTATTATAGGTCCGTTTGTGTGCACATTATTCTATCCGAAATTAGTAATTGTCTTTTGCTTGGTTGGTTTTCTGTATACCCAATACTAATTTATATCATATCAAGTTATCGATCAGTTGTTTAATTCTTGAAGACATACCATCATTTGCACTCACCAATTTGGGCTGGTTAGGTGATACTTGCATACTAGCTATTATCAAAAGATTTTTCTTTACCATCATTCTAGGAATTCCCTTCACTTTACTCCTTTGTTGAATTCCCCATTACCTGGATTCTGTGTCTAAGCTAAGCTTTCAAGATTAAGCAAATGGGTAAATATATTGAGGATAACCAGAACCAGGACTCTCCCTGTAAAAGAACTGAGTTACAAAAAGAAAAGGAACAAGGCCAGAATGAGTCCTATGGTACTAGATCAAAAACCGTGGTACTGGTATGAATCATGGTTTCTAACATATAATTGTCTAGGTCAGTGGTTTCCAACCTTTTTTCACTTGTGGACCCCTTTAAAACACATTTCTATAAATTGTACCCCTTGTTTTTAAAGCAGCTGTTCTTAAATACTGACACTTCTGTTCAGTGCCTATCTTAACGTAAAATAGTGAAAATGAGATAATAAATTAGGAAAGAAATATTACTACACTAGAAGTACAAACCACAGATTTAATTTTACAATATTCATAACATTTAAATATTGTTACTGATTATTTTTCACATACCCCTGACCGGCCCACCATGTACCCCCAGGGGTACGCATACCACCACTTCAGAACCGATGGCCTAGGTACAGAAATAAATCATTGATATGTGTATGAACATAGGTTTACACCTTGGTTCTGCTCAGTAGAGGCCTATAAGGAATGATGTCCTGACAGCCATGAGCACAACTCAGGCCCAGATCTTAGTATGCATAATACTATTCCTCCACTAAAAGGAATCAGTGTTCCTTAGAGAAAGAGTTCACTCTAGCATGGGGCAGGGAAAATAAAAGATGAACTTGGCATTAATGCTTCAGATACACAAGCATTGTCAAAAGGACACAGGAGCCAGCTTGAACAGGCTCCCACTGGCCAAATCTGGAATAATTTGAGCATAAAATAATGATAGTTATAAATTGTAACCTTTTGAATAAAATGGAAAACCATGAGTCCACAGATTGACTAAATAAATAAATAAATAAATAAATGGCAGAAAATTTAGAAGCCAAACTACTTCCTCACAAAATATGTTTTACACATTAATCAGTACCTCTCAAATAATTTTACAGTGGAGAATCCTGTCAGACACTGAGGGAACAAAATAGTATATGAGGTCTGCAACTTATTCTCAAATGGTCCCAAAAAAGGTTTATATACATATAGAAAGAGATGGTGAATAAACCCCTCCCCCTTTAAAAGAGAAAGCATTACATGTCTAAAAAATGTCTTGGTCTTCACCCTTCACACATACAGTTGGCAGAGACTCCTAGATCGGAAGTCATACTCCTAGAACCTGAGGGCAATACTTCCCTGTCACCGAGATTCTACTTGTGATGTGAATGCTCCCTCTGGAAGATTTTGGGATCCTCTCATTCTCAGTGTTCTGAAATCAACTGCGCAAGGCACTTGGGAATCTGTTCATTCTGAAGATTTATGACTTTCCATTCTGGGAATTTTTAAATTATTAATTTAATCACTGTTCCCTCTCAATTTTCCTTTTTCTCTCTCTCTATAATACCTAGTAATTTGGATGTTGGGTCCACTGAACTGATCTGTTACCTCTGATATACTCCTTTCTGTTTTGATTTTGTATTCATTATTAATTATTAACATTATGCCATAATTACTTTAATTATCTCTCTCCTCTCTATATACACACACACACCACCTAAAATACTTAACTCCTTCAGTATGCACCTCCTAGGAATTAGGATATTCTCTTACATAACCACAGTGCCACTATTATACTTAATTAACATTAATTATTATCACATAATATGCATTCCATAGTCACATTTCCATACTTCCTCCTCTCACTTCAATAGTATTTTTTAATCAAGGACCCAATCAAGGCTCGGGCATTATTCATTCTCTTTTCCTTCTGTATGTGCCTACTACTTTCTGGAAGATCTCCTCAGTATTTTACTGAAAAATTTCCATTACCCATTTTCTAAGAGTTCTTTCTTGTTCTCTAAATCAAGGGGGCCCAACCCCTGGGTCACGGACTGGTAGCAGTCCGTGGCCTGTTGGGAACTGGGCCACACAGCAGGAGGTAAGTGGCAGGCAAGCAAGCCAAGCTTCATCTGTATTTACAGCCACTCCCCATCGCTCACATTACCGCCTGAACTCCCCCTCCTGTCAGATCAGCAGTCACATTAGATTCTCATAGGAGCATGAACCTTATTGTGTCCTGTGCATGCAAGGGATCTAGGCTGCACACTCCTTATGAGAATCTAATGCCTGATGATCTAAGGTGGAGCTGAGGCAGTGATGCTAGTGCTGGGGAGTGGCTGCAAATACAGATTCACATTAGCAAAGAGGTTTGACTGCACAGAGACCATCACAAATCAATTGCTTACAGACTTACTATAAATCCCAAGCTCAGTGTTCCCACTGATTCTGCATTATGGTGAGTTGTATAATTATTTCATTATATATTACAATGTAATAACAACAAATAACGTGTACAATAAATGTAATGTGCTTGAATCTCCCAAAACCATCCCCCACCCACCAATCCCTGTCCATGGAAAAATTGTCTTCCATGAAACCAGTCCAGGGTACCAAAAAGGTTGGAGACCATTGCTCTAAATGGTCTCCTGTTTTATACCATCCTATTTTTATCATGAATTTAACATCTTTTTAAATTTTTTTAAGACTTTTGTTTTGAAGTTTGAACTTTCCTTCTGTGACTTGCCTGCATTTCCTATTTCTTCATTCAGTTTCTTTTATCTGTCTGTCAGACTGTTGAAGTTTTCTTCATGTTTATAATGATCCTTCATTGTTCATAGTTAAAAAAGAAGTACTAGGGAAGCCGGGATGGCTCAGTGGATTAAGCGCTCACTTTGCAGCTCCAGGGACTGAGGATCGAATCCCAGCCCTGGCCCATGTGAACCCATATGCTGAACTGGGGTGTGCTTCCCATGCAAGAGGCCCCCAGCCCAGTTCCTGCTTTGTGTGGCCCTCTCCCACCTGTGTGGAACAAAACCATGTCGAAAACTAATGACATACAACTGTGGAGACTGCTCTGGGCTGGAGCCCCCTTCTCGCTCTCTGTCTCTGTCTGAGACAATAAAATAAATCTTAAAAAAAAAAAAAAAGAAAAGAAACAAGGACTAACTAAAAAAGTAGGTATTCATTTCATGTGCATACATGGGGTTTATTAAGGAAAGTAGCAAGGTTTACCTGCAGGGTGGCCAGACAGGGTTCTGTCTCACTAAGAGCTGTGACAGGTTGTATTTTATACAGCTAACCACGTTTATCTCCCATCTCTCATGATCTTCTCGCAGTGTGACCAACTGGAACTATTGCCTTCAAAAGGTAAAGGTCCAGGTTCCCTACACCTTGAACTTGGGCAAATTTGTGACTATAGCATAAATGATGTGAGATGACTTCTAAGACTAAGTCCTAAAGAAATAAAGCAGATTCTGTCTGATTGTCTTGGGACACAGACTTTTGGACAGTGAATATCCACGTAAGCAGCCATGCCCTGAAGAAGCAGCACAAACTAGTCCACACACACATACCTCACAGAGAGGTCCTGAGACCACATGGACAGAGAAGCACCCTGAACACATCTTGCCCTGTGCCCACTGCTTTCCCAGTTCCACCAACTGACTACAACCACAGAGCTGACCTGAGCCAGAATTGCCGAACCAAGCCTCCCCTACCCCACCCCCCCATTTCCTGATCCATAGAAATGATGAAAATACCTTGTCATTTCATTTTGGAGGTCATCTTTTAAGCAGGAAGAGTAAGTGGAACAGATTTTGACACCTGGAAGGGAGATGCAACAAAGACCTAGAATACATGGAACTGACCCTGGGATGGTCAGCAGGTGGAAACTGGAAGGCCTCGAGGATGCTCTGAGAGCCTGAAGGGCCCCCACACGGAGGCTATCAGTGGAGAATCAGTGCAAGTAAGAAAAAATATTACTGTGCATTGGAAAAAAGGGGACCCTTGGTATGTAGTGGTGAAAAATGTGGCCTACAGTAAAATGGAAACAGAAAATGAGGCTAATAAACTCAGTCATATATCTAAGAATATTTCAATTCCAAACAATACTCAAAGTACCATCCAGCTTCTTCATACTTCCTAGGATAAGATTAGAGAAGATAGAGATTAGCTAGGGAAAACAAACTGTTAAAAATAAAAACTTCAGAACTTGATAGGTTCAAAAATAAAGCTATTTTGGGGGAAGCTGGGATGGCTCAGCGGGTTAAATGCTTGCTTTGAAGCCCTGGAGCCCGAGGATCAAATCCAGGGCCCGGCCCATGCAAACCCATATGCTGAACTGGGGTGTGCCCCCAGTTTAGTTCTTGCCGGGGCCTATGCAGGAAACTCCCGGCCCAGTTCCTGCTCTGCACAGCCCCGTGCCCACCTATGGAGTGAAGAAACTACATGGAAAACTAATGCTGTCAACTATGGAAACTGCTCTGGGCCCTCCCCCTTCTCTGTCTTTCTCTGTCAAAAACAATAAAAATAAATCTTTAAAAAATATATATTTTTAAAATAAATAAATAAATAAATAAAGCTCTTTTTGCCTCTTGGGCAAAATAATTCTCAAAATAAGAAATTGCTCCAGGGGAAGCCGGGATGGCTCAGTGGGTTAGGCACTTACTTTGCAGCCCCGGGGACCGAGGATCAAATCCCAGCCCTGGCCCGTGTGGACCCATATGCTGAACTGGGGAGTGCCCCCAGTTCAGTTCTCACCGGGGCGAGACCCCGGCCCAGTTCCTGCCCTGTGCAGCCCCACTCCCCTCTGTGGAATGAAACTATGTGGAAAAACCAATGATGTGCAACTATGGAGACTGTTCTGGGCCCTCCCCCTTCTCTCTGTCTCTGACTCTGTATCTCTCTCTGTCAAAAACAATAAATAAATCTTTAAAAAAAAAAGAAATTGCTCCAGGAGGAAAGATCAAATCTCAGGTCATGATCGAAAAACTTTTAAAACCTCATAAAAATCCAAGAAGGTTCCAATATGGCATTGCAGACCAAGGGCCTTCTAAAGATCTTCAGGACTGCCTCTAAAGATCCTCCCCAATAAACAATAAAGCTTCTAAGACTGGTTGTGCTATAGCAGACTCACAAGGAAGTGAAGGACTTATCACAAAGCAATTTGTAAGTATAGCTTTTGTTTAATGGAGTGGATTGTAAATTGGCACATACACAACCTACAAAATTTTTAAAGGAAATGTACCAGTTTGGAATAAAAGAAATAAAAATAGCACAAAATGAGGGCCTTTGTTCCTCCCAAAATATTATGAGCATAAATCAGGCTGAGAAATTTACTTAGCTATAGCCATTTCTCGGAGAAAATATTTGTATATCATAGATCTGATATGGAATTATTATCCACACCATATAGAGAACTCCTAAAAGTCAACAACAACCAAAACAAAAAAAAACAAAAAAAAACAACCCAGTTCACAAGTGGGCAAAAGGGAAGCTGAGATGGCTCTGGGGTTAAGAGCTTGCTTTGCAGCCCTGGAGCCTGAAGATAAAACCCCAGCCCCTGGCCCATACAGACCCATAATATGCTGAACTGGGGTGTGCCCCCAGTTCAGTTCTTGCTGGGGCCTATGCGGAGGCCCCCAGCCCCGTTCCTGCCCTGCACAGCCCCATGCCCACCTGTGGAGTGAAACTATATGGAAAGCTAATGCTGTCAACTGCTCTGGGCCCTCCCACTTCTCTCTTTCTCTCTCTGTCAGAAAACAATAAAAATAAATCTTAAAAAAAAGAAAGAAATTGGAGCCTTGTACAACACTGATGGGAATGTAAAATGGTGTAGTTCCTCTTCTGGATATATACCCAAAAGAATTGAAAGCAGAGTCACAAAGAGGTATTTGTATGCCTATGTTCATAGCAGCATTATTCACAATAGCTAAAACATGAAAGCAATCTAAGTGTCCACAACAGAAGAACAGATAAGCAAAATTTGGGGCATACCCATATAATGAAACATTATTCACTCTTGAAAAGGAAGTAAATTCTGACGTAGACTACATATGTATGAACTTCACAGATATTATGCCAAGTAAACTAAGCCAGTCACAAAAACATTATTT
>PVKE010051604.1:0-10581 GCA_004027555.1 Craseonycteris thonglongyai | reverse complement strand
TTGTAATTATTGTAGCTTATATATACAATAAATATAAAGTATAAGAATAAGAATAATATAGGGGAAGCCTGGATGGCTCAGTGGGTTGAGCTCTCACTTTGCAGCCCTGGGGACCAGAGATCGAATCCTGGCCCCGGCCCGTGCAAAAACATATGCTGAACTGGGAGCTCCCCCAGTTCAGTTCTCTCTCTGTCTCTGTATCTCTCTCTCTCTCTCTCTCTCTCTCTCTCTCTATCTCTATCTCTCTCTCTCACTGTCAAAAATAAAATAAATAAAAATATATTTTTTTTAAAAAAACAATAATATATAAGAAGGAGAAGAACTCTTAAGACTTAGACAAAATTGCAGGAATTTGAACAGTGGTTGCTATTATTGTAGTAGCTATCATTATTAATATTATGATTACTTTTTAAGGAAACTTTGCAATGAGAGTTTATTGCCCCTATCTCTGCCCTAAATCAGCCCACTATACTTTAATAATATATAAAAGCTATTAGAGGAAATTCATATGGATTATTTTATTTTATCTTGCAAGTATCAGAATTATTTATCTCTTTTCCTATTTAGAAAAAACTTTCCATAAACAGGCTCTTTGAGACTGGTGCAAATATGACTGGTTTTCAATGTGTACATAAAATATGAAAATTGTTTTTGGAGTTATTTCTAAACAGAACTTGTCTCTAATCCTACTGTAACAGACATGTATACGATGATATGCCAAAGTTTCATGGCAAGCTTTGGGGGTAAGGTTAGGACTGTAACACATGAATTATCTTGGACTAAATGCTGCAGCTGCAAACCCTGCTAGTGAGTATTCTGGGGGCAACTGGCAACAGGGTTAAAAATAAATTTTCTTAAAGATTTATTTTATTGTTTTTGACACGGAGAGACAGAGACAGAGAGAGACAGAGAGAAGTGAGAGGGCCCAGAGCAGTCTCTAAAGTCATACATCATCGGTTTTCAACATAATTTCATTCCACAAAGGTGGGCAGGGACCTCACAGGGCAGGGACTGCACAGGGGGCAGACCAGGCTGGGGGCCTCCCACATCGGAACACAACCCAATTCAGCATGTGAGTCAGCATGGGCTGAAGCCAGGACTCGGACATTGAATTCCAGGGCTGCAAAGAGAGCACTTAACCCCCTAAGCCATCCCAGCTTTCCCCCAAAATTAATTTTGATAAAACAAAACACAATAGCCTAGTTATTTAGTGCCAGCTCTTGAAAGTTAACACCATCATTGAAAGGAGTAAAGTGTTTATAAATCTAGATTTCTTTTAGAAACTTAGTAATTCCTCTACCCTAAATTTTGGTATTAGTTATTATAGTTCTCAACTTAATGAAAAAAGGTCAAATCTCCAATATACAAGAGATAATACTACATTATTTTCAATATGCTATTTTTTGCCAAAAAATAAATTTTCACAATTGCTAATTTTTGTACTTATAATATGCAAGATAATATGGTTATTATTCTTAAGAATCTTACAAACAATTCTGAAGAAAAACATTTATAAGTCTACTTAGTTCACTGCTAAAAGTAGGTAAGAACTGTTTTGTTTTGTTTTGTTTTAATTAGGCTTTAATTCTGCTAGGTAATTTTTTTTTTTTAATTTAACTTACTTTCTCTTGTATTTTTTTATCTATTTATTTTTTATTTCTTATATACCAGCTATGCCCCCCCCTTTTTTTTTTGCCTTTTTAAAGTTTTTGTCTTAAAGTTGTATCTGTAATTCGTGTGTTGTTTTGTATAGCACTGTATCATCTACGTCTCACAGAGAAACTGGGTTCATTATGTGGCAGCAAACTAAGACATCACTCTTAGGCATAGTCTTTATGTTAAACACATCTTATAATTCCACCCATTGTTGGTTGCCTTTAGGTGCCTATTCTTGACCCAGTTGTGTCTTGATGGTAGGGTTGGCATGACATAAAGCACGGTAACTCATGGCTGCATTTTCCCTAGGCAGGGGTGGCGAACCTTTTGGTGATTGAGTGCCAAAGTTTATGAAATAAGAGTATACTCGCTCAACTCGTGTGCCAACCCATAGAGTGAGATAGAGGTATCAATTATTTTTATGTCTATAAGAGCATAAACAATAATATTTTTAATGGCATTCACAGCTCCGCATGCCGAAATAATTGTTCCGTGTGCCACTTTGGGCATGCGTGCCATAGGTTTGTCACCCTCGCCCTGGAGAGTGCCATAGATATGGCAGGTATCTGGTATACCTATATAGCCAGGATATCAATTAGGTGAGACTTCAAACCCTCTGGTAGATCTAGCTCCCTTATCTCTTCTCTGGCAACCTTTTCTGCAAATACTATACCATTTTACTAAAATAGAGCTACCTAACAGAGAAATGGGGGCTATATATAGTATGTATATATATATATATATATATATATATATATATATATATTTACAATAAACAAAAGTAGAAAATGGGATGGCAGCTAGTAATATTTATTATGAAAATAGCAAACATTTGTCGATTACTTACTTTCCAGAAATATGCTGCATTATCAATAGCCATTATTTCATTCAATTCTCAAAACAACCATAAGACATAGATGTTGTCATTAGTCACAGGAATCTGTATTTTAAGAAAATACTTCAGTTATCCTTAAAGTGTTATACATCATGTCATACTTCCAGTTTACAAGGAAAGAAATAATGATCCAAGTACTGTCATTCACGAGTAAAGGCACAGTGAAGACATAATGTAGTACCTCTATTTACAGACTCAGAAAGTGGGCAACCTAAATTATTTTTCATAAAAAATGTACACGTTGACTTATTTCAGTCACCAGAAAGATGAACCAAATCAAGAACCCAAGACTAAGAAAGTAGTACTATGAAAAATTGGTGGCTACTGTAGCGCTTGCTCTTTGTGGGCAAGTGACTTAACCACTCTGTCTTTGCGTTTCTCACATGCAAAATGGAAATAATTACAGTTCTTATTGAGTTGTCATGAGGTTTAAGTAAGATCATTCACTATATGCCTAAAAAAATAAGGGGCATTCTAAAAATGAAAGATTTATTTTACAAATATATTTTTAAATTGTAAAAGAATCCAAATGTTAAGAAGGTGCAGTCCTTGAAAGAATAATGACCTCTACAAAGAGAGAGCTTAACCCAAGAATCTAGAATCCACACACGGCCTGAAGTTTAGATAGGAGTGTTTGTATTGAGTTGATAAATTTTTACTCAATTTCTTTCAATAAATATGTGTCTTGGGATAAAGAAAGGTTGTATGGTAGCTTGAGTAGTAGACTCACTGATTCGCCACTTATACACCTGCATGAGGAAACAATTCTAAAACATTTCCCATCTGATTTTACAGAAGGTAACCTCACTGCTATGGCACCATGAGGACTGACTGTCTCTGGCCTGGAAGCTAGTTGTAATAGCAGCAGCAGTAGCAGCAACAAGAAAAGCTAACAGAAGCTCAGAGTCTGTCTTCAAAGAGCAGCCAGTAGAGATTAAGAGTAGATTACTGATTTCAGAGTACATGTCAGATACTGCCTGGAGACTTAGTAAGTACAGGTCAAGGTCCTAATGTTATACAGGTAAGGGTTAATGAACTAGCAAATTAGAGTATTAATATTAATGGAGCCTCCTTAGTACCCACAGGCTAATGAAGTCTGGGGTCATTCGGGTTATATTAACATCAAACAAAGTGGAATTTTAGGCCAAAGGCATTTACCAGAATAAAGAGAGCAATTTTATTGATTAAAAATTAAGATAAAATATGTAGTTATGACCCAAGGTGAATAACATAATATTGAAAATATAAATCTAAACACTACTAAAAATTAAGAGACAATTCATAACACAATAAGAGTGTTTCTCAGTGTTTGACAAATGAAGTAAGGAAAAACATTAAATCATTTTAGAGACTCTAAATAATGTAATTAATAAAATCTTATTTAAGAGAGATATATTATTTATAAATGTTGGTACTTAAAAAAAAGACCCACAAATTCCAACAAAAATTTTTTTTCTCTCTACATTTTGTTTATTGAGACAAACTAATTAAAAGGCACAAACATAGGGCATGTTTACATGGACATTATAACAAACATATACATTGAAAGTGTAGGAATGTGTTGCCTTCCTGCTAAACAGAAAGTTCCTAAGCTTTTATATATACAAAAGTTGTACAATTTAATGTCCTAAAGTACAAAAGATCATTTATAAAATTATTTTACACTAAGTACTATTTATTTATTTATTTATTTTTAATTATTAACAATATTTATTAATTCAAAGTAGCTACAGATAAAGACAGATTTAGAATTTACTTTGTTGCCTTAACATTAATGGGAAGACTGAGTTTGCATGTCTCTAACCAATTTATTTTTTTACTATGTAGTTTAACCCCCTTGAACTGTTTAGTATAATGACACACAGATACCTGTCCCTGATGTAAAAATTTGACTCAAATGCAAGGTATTTTGCTGAACTGACACAGTGGGGTATGGAAGTCATTCAGTTTGATAGTCAGTCCTGCAACCATTCTGCAAGATTAACACAATTAATTTCCATTTCTCCTAATGTCAAGATTATAGAAGGAAAAAAACCAAAACCTTATTGCAACTTAGAAAAAAAAATCACAGCGTCTTGGTTTTAGTAACTATTTTTGAAAACACAATGCTTTAAAAACAATATGTGGCATGATGGTATAAAGAGTATGTTACCCTAGCTTTTGGTTTCTACTTTATGTACAGAGATAAAATATCCTGCAAAGACATAAAAAGCACACGTCTTAACGTGCATAATCATTGCTGGGTTTCTACAGGGAGTGCAGATAGCCATCTCCCTGAAAACACCACAAAGCTGATATAAGTGTTTTCTCAAAAAAAAAAGTGATGTTTATATTTACAGAGTTGAACAAATCTGTTGAATAAATTTTCTAAAGCAGAAAAGATACAGGCTATATTATATGGAAAAAAAATTAATTACAGGTGAATATTTTGGGAGATTTTAGGAAAGTCCATAGCATGAGCCAAGAGAGGTCATTTGTATGGGAGGGGCCACAGAAGGCAGT
This sequence comes from Craseonycteris thonglongyai, assembly GCA_004027555.1. Lineage (NCBI taxonomy): Eukaryota > Metazoa > Chordata > Mammalia > Chiroptera > Craseonycteridae > Craseonycteris > Craseonycteris thonglongyai. The sequence goes on along the minus strand of PVKE010051604.1, from coordinate 5,528 downwards.
TTGGGTGAGCTGGCAAGTTGGGAGGGGCGGGGTCTTAGGGAGTCAAGGGGTGGGCTGGGAGCAATATACCATGTTGGTCAGGTTGATGGAAACTCGACTTGGTGCCTACCTATGCTTGCAGGCTGGGTGGTGGGAGGGCTCAAGAAAGGAAAATATTTCTACCAGCACTTCTGTCTAGAAAAGTGCTACCCCTCCAGCCCTTGCCTTGAATCCAGGCAGTTTGGTTCTTTTCCAAGCTGCTGTCCCAACGCTAAAGTTCTGAGTGAGAAGAAGCTGTGATGGCTCAGTGGGTTAAGCACTTGCTTTGCAGCCCCGGGGACTAAGGATTGAATCCCGGCCCTGGTCCACGTGGACCCATATGCTGAACTGGAGTGTGCTTCTTATGTGGAAGACCCCCAGTTTAGTTCTTGCCCCCCCAGTTTGGCCCCTGGCTAAAGGAGACATGCCTCCCATGCGGGAGGCCCCCAGCCCAGTTCCCACCTTGCCCAGCCCCACCCACCTGTGTGGAACAAAACCTTGTCGAAAACTGATGATGTAAAGCTATGAAGACGGCTCTGGGTCCTCCCCCTTCTCACTGTCTCTGTCTCTGTCTTTCTCTGTCAAACACAATAAAATAAATCTTAAAAAAAAATAAAGTTCTGAGTGAGTAAGTCCCTCCAAGACTTGACTATCTGCACAGTTCCCAGTGCAACTTGAGGACTTGCCAATGGATGTCCACGCTTGCCCCCTGAAATGAGGATTCGATCCTCGGTCCCCAGTGCTGCAAAGTGAGCACTTAATCCATTGAGCCATCCAGCCTTCCTCTGGGTTATCTTTAAAAGGTGTTGAACTTACCTTGTCAATCTCAATACTAATACTCCAATGTGTTCTAGTATACACTATTTATAAAACTATTTAAGTATAAATATTTATAATTTCTATTTATTTTTCACTTGTAAGAACTTCAGAACATTGCTACAATTTTAAGTGTAGGCCAATTTCACTTATAATAACATGCACAAAAACTGAAGTAGAAAATTTAACTCATCACTGTGTTAAAAAAACAAACAAACTAGTAATAACAAGTCATGACTAAGTAGAGTTTATGATGAATACAAGAAAACATTATATTAAAAAATCTAATAATACTATAATTACTTAATGATTTCACATAATAAACTATCTTAGAATATTATATTTTCTTAATATATTTAATAATGTATTTCAAGTTGAGTCTATTATAGAGTTAAATCTAGATTTATTTCCATTAGTTTAGCAGGTGACAATTTTTTTTGATACTGTCTTTAAAATAATTTGAAAATAAGCTGTAAAATAAAATGTGGAAACTATGTAATGAAAAAATATAACACAAGAAGCTATAAAATTGGGGGGAGGGGTAATTATACATATATGGTGGAGGCTTTTCCAAGCAAACAAGAATTGTCAGGCTTTGAAAAAGAAAAAAAAAAATGGAGTTGATTATTTACAAATAGACAAACACTATGAACAGGCAAACATTCCATAGACACATGAGGGCTGCTGGAAATAGCTAGCCATTGTCAATATAACGAGAACAGTTGTATGACTAGATACTTTCTGGGCAGCCCTTGTATGTAAAAACATTCAACTTCACTAATGAGTAAAAACAAATAAAATTGATAGGTAGACATTATTATTTATCAAATAGAAAGTGTTTGAAAATGCGGGAAACCTCGTATGTTCAAAGTGATAAAATAATAGCTGTTCATGTATGCTGTGGATAGGAGCAAGCATTGGCAAGTTTTTTGGGAAGAAAAATTTCAATATGAACCAAAGCTTTAAAATATGAGTTGCAATTTAGAAGCTCTCCTATAGCCTAGAAATTTCATTTCTAAGAATTTATTTTAAGAAAAAATTCATGGATGTAAGCAAACATTAATCAAGGGTAATTTTCTTAATTATTTAAGATGTAGGGAGATTTCCCACCTAATGAATAAGATGAAATTTGGTTCTATTGGCCACAGTGTTCTAACCTACAGCCCTCTCTGAGGATCTACCTGAATTGGTCTTTTATTCCATCATCAAAGGAGAACGATGCTGTTTATCACAACCCTTCTTCTGCCTCATTCAGTGGATAAGGAATTTTTTGTCTTGCTCCATTGCTAGTGGCTAGCATTCCTGTGGAAGAATGAGTGTATCATTGTACAAATAAATGAATGATTGCTAATGTCTTTTGAGTGAATATTATGTACTAAACATTGTTCTAATGCGCCTTTTGTGTATTATGTTACTTATACTGAAAACAATCATAAGCATTTGTATAATCTTTGTTTCAAAGATAGGAAAATTAAGACACAGATAAGTCTGCTAATGCCCATGATCACCCAGAGGCTGTACTATGCCAATATTGCAGCTCCTCAGAACACTGGCAAAGAACTATCACTATTTGTATACACAGAGGTTAAGAGATTAATCTTTTCCTAAGTCAATGCTTCTAATATGTTCTAAATTTAACCTAGAGCCTTCAAGAAAATTCAAAAGCACATGTGTCCCTAATTATTTCTGAATAGAATTCAAACATATGCTTAAGGAGTGGAAAAGGATGAAAAGGAAACAGTAATCTGTGAAGGCTGAGTAGGAAAACCAAAATTGAACAGCAGAGGGAGAAATGAAAGGACAGAAGTGTGAAAGAAACAAGAGACAGTCTTCCTCTGGATTGACTGTAGGTTCCTAAACTCTAGATGAAGTGTTAAAAATAATTTCACTACTCTCAGACCAAGTGGGGAGGTAAGGCAGTGTCAATTTTCTGCTCTCATATTTCTGATTTCTGTAAATGCTCTCAATACTTGTAGTTATAGAGGAGAAGAATGAATCTTCTTATAGTTCTTTCATATAAAAGGATTTAGACTGACCTCTGAGAATTAAAGTTTAATTTACCAAAATATGGATGGGAATGGAGATACACAAATTCACCATAAAGAAACTGAATAGGCCAACAAAATTTTGCAGATGCATATCCTAAAGCATATTTCTTGGTCCTATAAAAAGTTCTGCAGAGAAAAATTGAAGCCTTCCATGACCAAATTGTGGGGAGGCACAGGGCATATTAGTATACTAAAGGCTCTGAAGACTGACATATTTGATTCAGTGTTTTTCATGTTTCTTTGATAATGTTTCTGCTTCTAGGAAGACTTGGTAACTTATGCTCACAGAATGAAGAGATTATAGACATTGGGTTATATTTAATACTCTAAAGTAAGTTGATCCTTCCCTAGATGTTACAATATAGCAGAATGAATGTGGGTCCTAGAATCAGTTAAAACAGGATTCTGATCTTGGTTTTGTCTTTTACTAAGTTCTTTAATCTTTGAGTTTCCCTTTACTAACCTGTAAATTGGTGTAATAATACTAGTGATGTCTTTGTAAATCCTGTACTTACATGAAAGTCACTAGTGTCCTATGAATCAGGTATAAGCTAGTTTACTGATTTTGGGGATATCTGGCAAGTTACTTTTGGAACCCAACAATTGATTTTTCTGTTACAGTTCAGCCCTGGTCTGGGTGCATGTGTTTAAGGGTGGGGAGTGGTATTGTCTAGGCCAGGGTTTTATGACTTCTTTTTTATGCCAATACTGCCCAAAACTTGTATTTTTATAATGTGCATATAACTAGCTACACACGAGGCCGGATTCCAATCTCTCCTTTGTAAAGCAAGCCAAGTACAGGGCAGGAGATTGGGGACTATTTGGGAAACTTGTTTAGTTCTTCCTTGTAATTTTAATTTTGATCTGTGCATGAATGCCGGATTTAATTTCTAGGTTCAGCTCTCTCCTGTTTCTTCTCTAACTTCTAATTCCACAAAACCTTTTTTTTGAGCGGGGGAGGAATCTTTGGATACATAAGCCATATGAGCTTGATTCTATATTTTATTTGGTTAACTAAAGTACAAGATGGTAGAGGAAGTCAGTGAACAAATACATACACTGGAAAAACACTAAAGCAAGATCACATAACTTTTAATGCAGCTTTTCATCTCTCTATCCATTACTGTAATGGAAATTCCTTTAGAGATCTTAGTTTAGTTTATTTAGATTATGTCATTTAAGAGTTTGAAGATAGTTCTAGTTTCACTTAAACATACTGCAATGTTTATAAACCTTCTTGGGTCTTAAAGAAACAGCTGATGCATTTCCAGGACAACCAAATTGGAATTAAAGGCAGACCAAACTCCTCACACCTTTTAAATAGATGGTTCTCCCAGTGGACAGACTGACTATTGAGAAGAAAATAGTCAGATTGGTGGGGTTTTTTGTTGTTGTTGTTGTATTTTAACTCTTATAGTCAAAAAGAGTAGTTATTTTTTAGATCACAGAGTATGTCTTAAATAGTTGATATAACCCCCTTAAATCCTTCTTGGAACAAACAATAACAAAGGATGGCTAAATTTTGGTAGGAACTGAATTTTTTTTTTTTTTTTTTTTTTTGGGAGTAAGTTAGTCTTTTGTAAGGAATAAGAACTTTTTAAGGTCCCAAAGATACCATTTAGCAAATTATTGTAGCAGTTTCCTTAGTGTTACCCCAGGGCCCAGAAAGATTTAATGAGCCTTCGAAAGTGCCAAAGTTACTTTTATGGAGTAACTTATAACTGCAGGAATTTAGCTAACCACACTGGAAATTTTCTTTGGATAGCTTTGTAGATCAAGTGCAGATAAAAAGTGATGGATTCTAAGTAGACAAAAGACTTTTCCATGAGATAAGCATTATTTTATCCTATCAGGTAACATTGCTAACAATATGATATTTCAGATATAATAGATGAAGCACACTGTCTTTGAAGTGCTTATTGCTTGCCTATATATATTCTGTTGTCTTAAGATCGATAAGAATATAAATATCATCCTTCAGGGTTTCAGAGATGCTTTTGGATATAATTATGTTAGTTCCTGTTAAGAGTGTGTAAGTCAGAATAAGGTAGTTTGGGTCATTTTATTCATATAGTACTGAGGTTTGGTTTGACACCAAAGGTCAATCTGAATTATTATGCAGTGTCTCTTAGGACTACAGGTATATTGGAAAATAGAGAGGACTTTCTCATTATTTCCACATTTCAAAATAGAATTTAAGTAACTTTTTAATTTTCAGTGTTGCAGGCAAAAAACTGCAAGTGTTTTAAACAGAAGGTCAGAAATTTTTTGCCTACTTAAAATCACACTGAAGTCACTGACGTTATGCGTACATGCAGAAGAACAGATGTATATATTTATACTTAAAGATATAGGTATCCTCTTAAAAAAAAAAAAAAGATGGGGAAGCCAGGATGGCTCAGTGGGTTAAGCGCTCACTTTGCAGCCCCAGGGACCGAGGACCGAATCCTGGCCCCGGCCCATGCGTACCCATATGCTGAACTGGGGAGTGCCCCTAGTTTGGGTCTCACTGGGGTGAGACTCCACCCCAGCCCAGTTCCTGCCCTGTGCAGCCCCATGCCCACCTATGGGATGAAAGTATGTGGAAAAACCAATGATGTGCAACTATGGAGACTGTTCTGGGCCCTCCCCCTTCTCTCTGTCTCT
>PVKE010051603.1:0-10587 GCA_004027555.1 Craseonycteris thonglongyai | reverse complement strand
GTAGGACATAAAGTTTGAAAATGATTCATCTTTCCTGCAAAGGGCAATAAATCCTTTGTTTTGACCAACCATTGCTGGTGCCCCATCGGTAGTTATCGCAGACAACTTATGCAAAGGCATGTTTATCGACCTGGCGTATGTTCTGAAAGTTTTATAAATATCCTCACCTCTCGTCTGTCCTTTCATTGGTAATATTTGCTCCTCTTTTACTGTGAAGTTACTAAATACCATTCTCACCATAACTGCCAACTGTGCAGTGTCTGATATATCTGTTGACTCATCAAATTGCAGAGAGAAGCAGTCACATATTTCCAAGTCAGTCTTTAACTGAGTATGCAAGTCTTTTGAAATTGCATGTATTCTTCTTGTGACTGTGTTATTTGACAACTGTAGGTCTTGTATCGCTGACATAATCTCACGCTTGTTAGAATATTCCTCAAACAAACAATCGGCAGCAGTCAGAAATGCTTCTTTTAACAATTCACCATCCTGGAAAGGTTTTTTCTTCTTTGCGAGCATGTAAGAAATTTTGAAAGAAGCAATGGTTGCCTTTTTAGATTTTTCCACATATCTAGTGAAAACAGTCTGTTGAGTAGTTAAACTTAATTTTAGTTGATTTATTTTTTTCTTTCTTCAGATTTAAGTGGATAATTCGTATCAAAAGTGGTATGACTTGTCTGAAAGTGACGTTCAACATTATGTTTTTTTCGACACTGCAATACTACTGCCACACAACAGGCAAACTCATTTATTTACCTTTTAAATTAATGAAACAATATGATTCCTCCCAGTCTGTGTTAAAATTATAGGTTTGTTTTCTCTTATTTGGTCCACTCATTTTAGGACTAAAAAAATAAAAATAAAAATAGTTATAGAACTACAATATCACATCAAATTGCCTCCATAATAATAGATTACCTACCTCGCTTTTAGTTCATTTAAAATCGAATATATCAAAACACTGTGATCCTAGCTAACCATCACGACCCGATCAGTCCAGCAACCGCAATCAAAATGGCAACTTGGCACCTCCCGGTTGAGGGGAGGAGAGTTTAAAGAGCGCAGCGGCTACACAAGACGCGACATGGACAAAGGCGAAAGCTAGGGAAAAACTCATACATACAATATCGCAAACATACCAACGAATATAATAAACCTGTGTAGATAAACAATATTTTAAAATTCTAACAAATGTATAAAAATAAATTATAGTTTTACTTAGTGTTTATGAAAAACTTCTGATGCCGTCAAATAATGGCGGGCGCACACAAATCGGGCCGCGGGAGCCATGGCGCCCGCGGGCACAGGGTTGGGAATCCCTGATTTACATTATACTGAGCCAGTTTAGGCACCAGTGTTCCTGCTGAGGCTCAGATAGAGCCATATTTGATATAAAGAGGAGACAGAGAAAAATGTAGTGTCATTAAAGAACTTATGAGGAAGGTGACAGGGCTTTGGAGGAGGGGACATTTCCAGTCCAGTCTCTGGGGCCTCATCCCTCTGTGCCCCTAGGGCTGAAGTCCCGCTGCTCCTTCTATTTTCCACCAGGGCCATATTCTCTTAGAACCTGACCCCTCTTCCACTAGCATAATACAATCTTCTCTTCCTTTATCAGCCTCCTTAAGGAAATTTAAGCCAGAAGGGTAGGAAAATTTCAGGAGAAAGAGCTTCTGAAGATAAAAAGCAGAAGGTGGTGATGGCCAAATCTCACATTTCAGTGCACTTTGGTAATTGAGATCACTCAAAATAATTATGAAGACATTACCATTGTCTCTTGGCCCCAGGGTTGCAATCATTTCTAAGAAAGTTAAAAATGGATGTCCAGGGACAACAGCTCCTGCCAACCAGAATCTTTGAAGGCATCCAGATTGTGGCATCCTCTTACACTCTATTCATCTCCCCTGTTAGCAATAGCACTCTATCATTTCCATTCCAAAGATGATTCTCTCCTCGACTTAAAAGAAAATAGAAACCTAACAGTTTTGTTCTCCTCATCCATCAATGTTACCATCATCTCTAAGCTGCAGATTTTATTGGATATTGTACTCCTTGAACTTAAAAAACAGACAAACAATAATGTGTATCCTGAGATTTTTTTAATTGGCCTTAGATCATTTAGGGGCTTTCCTTGATGATTGTTATTCTCTTGCCTAGATTGCTCTTCACCTGGATTTTCCCAAGGCCAATTCCTAGCATTCAAGTCTGTGATTAAGAAACACTACCCTTATAAGGTGATGGAAGGGGAACTGATACTGAGTGATGGGCACATAATACGATGCATGAATGCTGTGATGTGGACTTGTACATCTGTAAACTAGCTAATTGTTACCAACCAATTAACCTCATTAAATTTAACAATAAATAAAAAATAAATAAAAATAAAAAAAGAATTAATATATATAAAAAAAATCACTACCTTCTCAAAGACGACTTTGCGACCACCTGTCTGAAGCAACCACTTCACATTGCTTTTCTCTTAACCAGCTTTATTTCTTTTATTTCTTAAAAACATCATAGCTGCCAAAAATTCAAGAGATGCTGTGGTTAGCTGTCTACTCTCTTTCTCCACTACAGTATAAGCTTCTGAAGGACTTTATCTTATTCACATCAGAGTCCCCAGTGCCTGGAACAGTGCTGATGCATAGAAGTTTCTCAGTAAGCATATACACAACGAATGAAGTAATAAATGTATTATTTAAAGCATAGTTGCACAGAAACTAACAAGAAAGTTATATAAAAACCACCACAGTGGTTTCTTTTTTATAGTTTACAAATTTCTTCCATATCAGAATTATGTACAACTATGTGGTAGAAATTGGTTGTTGTAAAGCAACTTTTGTTTAATTTTTTAGAATATAATATAATCAGAATTGCTTTGATCCTCTGAAAATAATATAGAAAGGTAAAATTTCAAAGACCTTATTCATAATCCTAATAACAGAGAAAATGGATATTAAGAGGTTTCGGTTTAGAATTTTTGCAAACCTCTCAGTCTTTCCAAGGCATTTTCCCTTTCAAATTCTCATGCTATCGAATTCTTCTAATCTGTTCTCTGAATTTTTAAAAATCTGTTCTCATAAATTTGCCATCTTTGTCTATTTTTCAGACCTCTTATCCTCATTACAGTTTTTAAAACTGTATTTTTATTGTTCTATAAAATCCCTGTTACTTCCACATGGCCAACTGGTTTCCCCTTGTGAGTTCCAATTTTATTTTTTTTGCAATATCAGTTCCCCTATCCATTTCCTCAAATTTTTGAACAATAAAATTGCTAACACTGCAGGTCTATGACCTATCGGATGTCCTGAGTTTAGCTGAAAAGAAATTCCAGGACAGTTGGTTAGAGACCACCATCACTACTGTAGCTCATAAGACATCTGTCTCAGTTAGTATTAAGATTTTATTCTACCATTATGGATATACTATAAGAATTAAGGTAATGGAAAAATACACAAAAGAGACTTTCTAAGAAATCTATGTTCATTCATTTATTCATTCAACAATTAATTATTAAGGACCTATTATTAACCAAACACTGAAGTACTAAGACCCAAAAATGAAAGCAAATAATACACTGCTTGGGAAAAGTGTACCAATTAATTCTTCTACAAATATTTATTGAACAACTACCTAACATATGCCAAGTACTATGCTAGGCATGTAAACATAGAGGAATTATAATGTTGATGGTACAGACAGACTTGGGTTTAAATATCAACTACATGCTAGCTTAAAAATCGCTGAATAATTTTATCTATAAACTGAGACTAATAGCTCACAATTATAGAATTACTTAGTATTAGGCTTGAGAAATTAAATCATCCAAGATACTAATGACACAAAGATGAGCAAAATACATTCCCTATTTTCAAGATACTTAAAGTCTAGTAGATAATATACATAAAAACTAAGTATTTCAATAATATTTGTTGAATAAAATTAAATATAATATAGGTGAAAATGTGATACTGTAATACTAATTATCTTTTCTACCAAATGGCAAGTTTCTTTGAACACCTAGAACCCCTAATATAGTATCTTATGAGTAATGCTATACCCAGCAAATACTAAATGAGCAAATAGACATGTTATAAGTAACTCTCTTCCACAATATCATGAAATTTTCTCCCACAGCAAAATACTTCCAGAAACGTCATTTTAGTATTGATCACTTAAATTTTCCTTTAAGCTTTTAGAAATAAAAGAGCAAATTAATTTCTGTCTACAAAGAAGGAGTAAAGTAGACATTATTGCTAATTTTTCAAGTTTTACATAAAAAAAGATTGAATGACCCAAGGCTATTTTAAACTGGATCTACTGTGTAAAACTCACAAGTTTATCTTCTCATTAGTGAAGCTTTTTTGTCCAGAAATAAATAAGAACTTGGCAACTTTGAAAACATTTGCATATTTTCCTCTGTACAAATTGACTTTAGAAAGAAGACTGAAGAAGCTGGGGTTTCTGGTTTCTGGAACACTAAACGCTAAAACCTGAAAGTATTAAACAATGACTAACATATTAGTCATAGTATGCAGCTGTTCCTTAATAGGACAAGAAATAACACGTCAAAAATGCTCCAGGAACATTCACATAGACAAAAGTAAAGAACTTTTTATCTGCTCAGTGTCTAAATTAGGTGACCCTAGAAAAGTATGCAATGTAAAGATTTTTTAGGATTATACAGCTTCCCTTGAAGTAATTTTAATTAGTTTTTGTCTTTCTTAATAAAAGTTGGATACAAGAGGCAATTTTCCAGTCTTCTCTAATTTCTAGCAGATTGAGAGACTTCGCTATTTTCTACGTGTCCCCTAGAGGGCAGTGGTGGCCCAAAACACAGGAAATGATTTTCTGTCGGTCTTTCGTCCACCTCCCGAGTCAACCTTCACTAGGCCCCTTACCATTTCTCACAGGTCCGTTTCCTATAAGTAAGTTGGCCATGGTGTGATTATTTCTGAGTACCTAAGTAGCAAAACTACTAAATATCAGGAAAGAACATTGCATGAAGTATATTTTTACAGACATTGAAAGAACATTTTATGAAGATTGTATTTTGTGTTTGTCTCTCAGTTAATATACACACGCACAAGCATGCACTCACGTACACACACACATGCACATGCACTCTGGTTGGTTCTTTTTATTCAGTTTCTGTGCATTTTGAAGTAGAACATTATGTGAGACAGTTGGGAAATAAGAGGTGTCAAGGCAAATAAGTCAAAGTTTATTCCTTTTGGTTTGAAAAAAAATCCATAGTATTACAGAATGACTATCAATTTATTCACTTATTCATTCAGTAGTTAACTAATGTGCAAGAACCATTATATTAGACCATACATTTGGTAATGTAAGGAACAAAGAAGTTACTATAGGGAGCTTATAATTAAGAGAGTGATATTAAATTACACAACACCAAGGATGTTTCCAAATATTAATAGTTGCAAGCATTGGTAGTAATGTAACAAAAATTTGCTGGTTTTACAAATGTTTGGATTTCTTTTGGAGGCCCACAGATCCAAAGTCCTTGTCAGACTCCCCAACAGAACATATCACTTTCTAGTTTAAAGATGAAGATGAAACACAGGAAGCTTCCTCAGTGGGAAACATGTGTTTTTCTAAGGCTGAAGTTTTCTTTTTTAGTTAATGTTGCTATTTAAATATTTTATTCTGCTCCCAGGTATTTTTATGCAAAGGGTGCAACTTTTAAAAGAGCCTTTTTGCAAGACTGCCCTACCTGCCTCTTATAATACCTGTGAATTTATCTTCTGGAATCTCTTTCAGGGTACTTGGATTATTTGCTGATTAAACTTCTTTATTCATTTTCATCTTGTGAAATTGGGAGCAAGACGCAAACCTCACATATTTGAAAAAAATACTAATGATGTCAGAATTATAATTCAGTCAATATTTGCTGAGCCATATGGGTTTTCTGTATGCAGCAGAGGATAATGATATCTGTCAACGTGTACAGCAATGAGTGCTCAAACCAAATGGTGTGGCTTGTTTATGGGATTGCTTGTTTAGGCAGATGGCTTGAGCTGGAAATTATACATATTTGTAGTACTTCCTGGGGGAATTCTGCCATCACATCTGTAGCTATGGTCTGTATTACAGTCAAGATTTTATTGAGATGTTAGAAAATGGACTTTTAATCCTAACAATAGGGCTGGTAATCACTTATGACAGTCTAACTCTAATAAGGAATGTTTGAGTATATTGGAACTGTTGCATATTTTAAGTGGCATTGCTTTAAAGTGTTAAAGTAGTAGAATCAGTATTGTCAGGGTATAAGTTAATGTTTATAAAACCAGGACCAATCCAGGAAAGGGACAAAACTGTTACAGTTGGATTCTTTAAATTTTTTTTTTTTCTATTTGCCCAGACAGGACTAAGCCCACTGTCATTTCCAGGGCTGCAGTAAATCAGCTTAAGATGTTATCAAAGGACAGATAAGCTCCTAAGTACTTGTGAAGTTGAAAATGTCTTTAGAAGAAAACAGAAAATTATGTTTGAAAAAGACCTACACATTTATACAAGACCTTTTATGAGGGGAAGAAGAAAACAATATATAATGTGCTTCTTCCTGAAAGTGTGGAAATTTTCCCTAAAACACAGAAAAATAATTGTTTTTAGAAAGAGCAAATACAAGAGCCAATTTGGCTCTTTATTTTACACTTGTAGTTTGAGATGAGCCTATAAAATGGCCACTGTTAAACATTAATCATTCCTCTCTCTGCCATTTCTGTGTGCTTATTTTTAAAAGGAAACCATAATCATTGTGTATATGTTGACATATTATCTTTTATAGGAAAGTGTCTCTTTTTCTCTTGGGAAGATTATAGTGGAGGTCACTGATAGATGATTTTACTGTTGGTTCCAACAAAAAGCTGCAGACCACTAACTGCATACAATCTTTATAATCAGCAGGTATTTTTTATCATGTGGCTCATGAAGGGGTAGAAAATATGGCCGGTTTGTCTTTTTTATAATTACAAGCAATCACTACAATTAATAGCATTGAAAGAACATATTAATAGAATAACCTACGTTGCTTAGAATGTATAGCTTGTGAAAGCACTTCTGCAGACAGCAATTCTGATCCTAGGTGGGTACAGTTAAGCCCATTCCAGATATTTCTAAGAATTAGAGAGCCTGGGGGAGTTTCCAGGCCAAAATTGGTCTCCTCACTCTGAGTCTAGATCTACCTGACATTCTAGCGAGGCTGTATTTACCACATCATTGCATTCACTTTGTTATACAAGGCAGCTGACTTAATGTGTTGATGGAACATATGCACAATGGTGCTATTATGTGCCAGGTAATGTACTCCATGCCCAGGTTTCATTTTTAGAGAGGAGGAAGCAGAACCCCAGTAAGGCTGAATAATGCCTCCAGAATCACGGAGTGAGTGAGCAGTAGAAGCAGGGTTCTAATCCCAGTGTGTCTAGCTCCAACGCCACACTGCCTGCTGGAAATGCATTTCCTTTGCAATGAGTTTCTAGACTGGGCTTTTATTCTAGACTGGGCTTTCACTCCCTTAATTATTCTATTTTAAAACGGCCCTGTGGCTGTGCAAACTTTTGCCTCACTGTTGCATGTTTTCATTGGATACAAGGCTTTCTGTTTGCTCCAAATGATAGTGTGGGCTCTCCGTTTTAACTGTAATTAGCACGGCAGGGAGCAGTCCCTTTTGTACATCGATGGAAGACCTACTAAAATGATCTAGGAAGCGCCAGGGCCCTCTGAGAATGGGCTAACCCACCCCTCTTCCTTTGGTTGGTTGAAGGGTAGAAGAAACAGAGGGCCAGTGTAAAAGCACACTTGGACTCTGAGTACAGACAGAGTTATGACTCCCCTACCCACAAACCCACCCCCAGGTCAATGAATAGATAAAGAAGAGCTATGGGAAGAAGTTTTAAAAAGACTCCACAATCCTACTCTCAGCCCTGTGGACATGATAGTGACAGGGCATCTTCCTGAAGTGGTAATGACAAGCTCATAAGCATTAGAGGTGGTAAGCAACGGAGTAGCAGCCAAGGGCATCGAAGGATACCGACAAGGGCTAGTAGCCAAGCTGCCAGTACTGCCCAGAAGGCTACAGAAAATGCAGTCCAACTATAGTCATTACAAGTTCTTTGGGACTTGGGCCACGATTGTTCATAAATTTGAAAGCATGAGGTGGTGGGGGCATGATACAAAAATAATATCGTTTAAATCTCTCTCATGACTATTTCCAGTTTAAATATTCTGTTAAATAAAATAGTTCAAAGTCTACACTATAAATATGACTTTGGGAAAAGCAGTCATTTATTCGATACAATGTGATGTTGCAAATGCAGATGACTGAATTTCTAGATCTCTAAGGGGATACTTTGTTCGTGTGAGCAGCTTATTTACAACTGGAAAAAAAAAACCACATGTCCAATTGTAGACATCAAACTCTGTTGGATTATTTAGATAAACATACTATTCAATTAAATTTACCAGTGGAATCAATAGGGGGTTCTGACTGTCACATTAATTACATTCTATGGAAATTCAGTGGACACATCATGTAATTAAAATTTTCACTTAGTACTTATCAGAGTATAAAAAATGTCATCACAGATTTTTTTGCACATCATAATGAAATCATTGGTATATTACCAAGGTTAAATCACGAAGGAATATCTACCCTTCTGTTTTTCTTCCTGCTAAAATGATCAAACTTGTTATAGTACCAGCGGTGATGACAGGCAGGGCATGCTGACTTTCCAAGCTCTCCACAACATCCACCAATCTCCATGTCAAAACAAATTAGCATTTCCAGCCTACAGTTTATTGTTATGGCTTTCTAGCACCTCATAGCTAATTCATAAAAAACATTAATAACATCTGCCTTTATTGAGTGTTCAGTATATGCACTAAATGTAAGCATTCCATTTACATGATCTTATTTAATCTCAGAGAAATAGTTTGAGACTTCTTTCCATTGTACAGACGTAAAAAGTGAGATACAGGTCCCATAGATGGTAAAGGATAGAACCAGGATTGAACCCCAAATTTGACTCTTTCCAAGGCCCATCTAGTCTAATCCACTTATTTCATAAATACAGAAAAAGGCCCAGAGAGATAACCTGTCTTTCCAAAGGACACATAGCTGGATAGTTATGTGCCCAGACAAAACTAGAGCGCAGGTTTCTACCTGTTATCTCTACTGCCATGCGCCATCACTATAGGCCTAAGCTATTCAGCCTTTTATCTTGTCTCATTTGTTTCAGCATAAAACAGTCAAAGACATGTAAACAATATCCATTTTCACTGCAGCCTAGGATGTGTAGAGCAATCACAGTTTTTAATGGACCTTGCTTGTCTGCATAGCTCTTAAAGAGGTCTGGAGTGACTCTATTGCTCACTTGGCAGCAAAATTTGTCATAGTTTCTCAAATGGTAGGGTTGGATTTCTGTGGATTTTTCTTCCTTCCACATCTCTGAAAACTTTTCCTAGAGAATGTCATATTGTAACTCCCTACTCTAAGACCAAACACTGTGCTTCATAAAGAATCTTCTACTGTAAACAGCACTAATCTGGTCATGCCTTCCCCTTGCTTTAAATACTCAGATGGAAGTTTTGTTTTTGAATGGGGATTGAATTTTATAAATTTCTTTATCTATATCTATTGAGATAATCATACAGTTTTCTATTCTACTAGTACATTTACATTACTGTTTTGTTGTGTTTTTTATGTTAAACCAACCTTGCATTCCTGACCACTCAGCCTTGATATACTATCCTTTGTTAAATTGCTGGATATAATAGTATTATTATTTGCTAATATTTTGTTCAGGATATGTGTCTCTATGCTCATGATGTCATTGTCAGGTTTTGTCTTGGGTGTTATGCTCCCTTCATCTTGATCCAGGTTGTGGTTGCAAAAGTATTTACATATATTAAAAGTCATTGAACTTAAGATGTTAGACATTTTATTGTAAGTAAATTACACTTCATTTAAGTACAACTTTTAAAAATTATTCAGATAGCTTCATCTTGCCCTCAAGCCAAATTCATCAGAATGGCACTCAAGGCTTCTGTCTGCTTGGACAGCTGGGTAATCTTTGTTACCTCACCTTGACATGGCCACATAAGATTACTTTTAGTTCCTTAAAACTATCCTATTCTTTCATCCTGTCTGAACTTTGCTAATGCTCTTCCTTCAGCACAGAATGACTTTCCTCCATACCTCTCTGTCTCCACGTAGTAGAATTCCTTTCATCCTTCAAGGCTTAACACAAATGATGCTCCTTCTGGTACATTTCCTGGGAGATTCTGACCCCTTGCCCAGACACTACCAGAATAAGTTGATCCTTTCTCTGTACTGTCATTGCACTGCTCACACAATATTCTAGCACACAAGACAGATTTTGTATCTATATCTGTCCTCTGTTAAGCTAAAAGCTCTTCTCAGTCTCTTTCTAATCTTTGGGTGTCTAGGGTCCAACAGCACCCATCAGCAGTACTTGGCAAACATTTATTGAAAGAATGAATGCTTTCTCCAATACAAACTTGAGGGAAGGGGAAAACTGTAGCATGGTAAAGTTGTTACCATTTTAT
>PVKE010051602.1:0-10586 GCA_004027555.1 Craseonycteris thonglongyai | reverse complement strand
GGCAGGAACTGGGCCGGGGTCTCACCCCGGTGAGAACTGAACTGGGGGCACTCCCCAGTTCAGC
The DNA here is from genome assembly GCA_004027555.1 of Craseonycteris thonglongyai. NCBI lineage: Eukaryota > Metazoa > Chordata > Mammalia > Chiroptera > Craseonycteridae > Craseonycteris > Craseonycteris thonglongyai. The sequence goes on along the minus strand of PVKE010051602.1, from coordinate 10,522 downwards.
ATATGGGTTCATTCGGGCTGGGGCTGGAATTTGATCCTTAGTTCCTGGGGCTACAGAGTGAGCACTTAACCCACTGAGCCATCCTGGTTTCCCCAATTTTTTTTTTAATTGCCCTCACACATTTTAGCAACTTTTTTTGTTTTTATGGCTAGGTATGAAGATTTTTATATAGTTTGATCATGGAATATGATGATCCACACAGCCCCATAATATTATATCATAAACATTGTTGCTACATAGTTCTAGTTATCAAATTTAATAGATACCTAATATTTAATTGAGTTGTTATTTAGCTTACTTTGATATCAAATATTGTTTCCAGTTTTTTACTATTATAAGTAATTCAGTGACTAATACTTTTATTAATAAATGAATAATCTGTCTTATAGCAACGTAGCTTACAAAGCTTGGAGGCAAGTCTACATGCTATGGAGTCTACCAGAGAATCATTGAAAGCAGAACTGGGAACTGATTTGCTTTCTCAACTTAGTCTGGAAGATCAAAAGAGAGTAGATGCACTAAATGATGAAATACGTCAACTTCAGCAGGCAAGTACAATTGACAGAAATTTTGTTGATAATTGGCTCTGAAAAGTGTCTTTCCTGCGAAAGAAAATATTGAGAAAAAATAATGAGACTTGGACTTATAAGAATAAATTAATAAAATAAGGTTTTATAAGAATAAATAAAGTAAGGTTTTAATAAGTTTTTCTAAACTAGTCTATATGTTAGAATTATACAAGAAGTCTTTATTCTGTGTTATTTAATGCACATTTATTGTTAGTATAAAACTGATCTTGTTAGCTGTGCTGTATGTATTAAGCTAACCACCTTACATATTTATTGTTTTGATTAAATACTGGTATTCAATATTTTATTTTTGAAATAAATTTAAGCACTAAGTTCCAAGAAATTAAAAGGAGGAAAAGAAAAATATTTTTGGTAGCATGCTTTCGAGAAAGAACCAGGCACAAAAATTTAGCATTCTGAAGTGAGAAAATGAAGGAAAAATAGGGCTTTTTCCAAGTGTATAAAAACCCATTTCATCTTATTTGAATATAAGTGATGGAGGTGCCAGCAGATTAATAGCATTCCTTTGTATGGAATATGCATGCCTAAATAACAAACCATTTTCTTTTTCTAGGAAAACAGACAGTTGCTGAATGAAAGGATTAAATTAGAAGGTATTATTACTCGAGTAGAGACTTACCTCAATGAGAATTTGAGAAAACGCTTGGATCAAGTAGAACAGGTATGTTCTTATTTGAGAGTTCCTTGATGACCATAACCTTTTGAAAGTGCTCAGATGAAAGGCTGTGATTGAGAGCATGGACTTTGGGGACAGAAAGACTTAGCATCTGACTACCATTCTGAGTTTGAGTTCCAGCACCGCCACCTAGTATATGATCTATAAATGTCTTAGTAATTATATCACTTTTTTCCCCTTTAATGGATACTTTTAAGTATTTGCAATTATATGACGTATGTTTTTTTTTATTTATGTTAAATGTTTATTTAAACATAACAGCTATAGAAACTGTTGGTAGTCAGAACATTTTGTTTTTGGTTTTTTTTGTTTTTGGTTTTTAAGTTTTATTTATTTTATTAATTTTTTGACAGAGAGAGAGATACAGAGACAGAGAGAGAGAACTGAACTGGGGGAACTCCCCAGTTTAGCACATGGTTCCGCATGGGCCAGGGCCAGGATTCGATCCTTGGTCCCCGGCGCTACAAAGTGAGCGCTCAACCCACTGAGCCATCCCGGCTTCAGAACATTTTGAAACTAACAAAATTTATATTTTGTGGTTTGATGCTCATCAATCCCTTCTGTGTTGCAGGAACTTAATGAACTGAGAGAGACGGAAGGGGGTACTGTTCTCACTGCTACAACTTCAGAACTTGAAGCCATCAATAAAAGAGTAAAAGACACTATGGCACGATCAGAAGGTGAATTTTTATTTAGTAAAAGTTTCTAGGTATTTAGTTAAATTTAGCTTACTAATTTTATAACATTGATTACTACAAAATGAAATATCCAAATAGACAAAAGCATCTAATGATTTTGTGTTTTTCATCATCATAAACTATAGTAAACAAAATTTAGGGGCTGATTATATAAATAGTCATCTTTGTTTCATTGAAATGTTTGTGACAATTTTGAGACTGTAAACGATTAATTTTGTTAACAAAAATATGAAATGAATCAAAATTTTTATCATCTAGTCGCTGAGAAGAAAATGTTTTTTAGGTTTTTATAAACATTAATAACTACTTGAGTGACTCATGTAAACTGATTTTCTACTGAATTGTTTTATAAATTTCACAGTAAAATTTAAACATTGACAATGCCTATTTTTAGATAAATTTGATCATTAAAATAAAATCACTGGTCAAATAACACTGGCTGGTAAAATAGGTATTATGGCCGAATTTGTTTTTTTTCCCTGTTTTAGATTTGGATAATTCCATTGATAAAACAGAAGCTGGAATTAAGGAGCTTCAGAAGAGTATGGAGCGTTGGAAAAATATGGAAAAAGAACACATGGATGCTATAAATCATGATACGAAAGAACTAGAAAAGATGACAAATCGACAGGGCATGCTACTGAAGAAGAAAGAAGAGTGTATGAAGAAAATTAGAGAACTTGGATCACTTCCCCAGGAAGCATTTGAAAAATATCAAACACTGAGCCTCAAACAGGTAAATCTTGTTGGTTTTAAAATTGAAACCTCATGGCCACTTTTTCTGTATATGAATTAATATCTATATATTTTTTCTCTTTATAGTTGTTTCGAAAGCTTGAACAGTGCAACACAGAATTGAAGAAGTATAGCCATGTTAACAAAAAAGCTTTAGATCAGTTTGTAAATTTCTCTGAGCAGAAAGAAAAGTTAATAAAACGACAAGAAGAATTGGATAGGGGATACAAATCAATCATGGAACTAATGAATGTACTTGAACTTCGAAAATATGAAGCTATCCAGTTAACTTTCAAACAGGTATGTTTCTATTTATAGTTAATATGCACAAAAGCTTCTTTTGTTACTCAGTATATTGTTTAGTTTGTAAAGATTTTAAAGCTTTTTGTTTCCCACTCGTAGTTGGATCTAATACATATGAATAAATCTAGCATATAGGTTATTAGCGTAGTAACTAGAATGGTTTACACAGCTCTTAAGGATCCAATCTGTTCTTGTTAAGATAAAAAAAAAAAAAACTTAAAAAAATTTGTCTTTGTTTTAGACAGTAATACTCATATGTATACAAGGGCTGCCTGGAAAAATACCTAGCTGTTGTCATTATAACGAGAATCGTTAACATGGTGGAATGAATACTTTCCGGACAATAATTCCACCTAAGCAAGATTTATTTCTAATTGAGCGATCTATCTATCTGTTTGTTTTAAGGTGTCCAAGAACTTCAGTGAAGTATTCCAGAAGTTGGTACCTGGTGGCAAAGCTACTTTGGTGATGAAGAAAGGAGATGTGGAGGGCAGTCAATCTCAGGATGAAGGAGAAGGGAGTGGTGAAAGTGAGAGGGGTTCTGGGTCACAAAGCAGTGTCCCTTCAGTTGACCAGTTTACTGGAGTTGGAATTAGGGTAAATACCTTTATATCTGGTTTTCCTTAGCAGTTACCATAGTAGAATTTGTAGAATGTTTTGCAAATTTAAATTGGCATATTGTATGCAGTTTATTTTGAAGAGGTGATTATTCTACTCCTTTAGGAATTAATACAAATGTTTTCGTAGGTGTCATTTACAGGAAAACAAGGTGAAATGAGAGAAATGCAACAGCTTTCAGGTGGACAGAAATCCTTGGTAGCTCTTGCTCTGATCTTTGCCATTCAGAAATGTGACCCAGCTCCTTTTTACTTGTTTGATGAGATTGACCAGGCTCTGGATGCTCAGCATAGAAAGGCTGTATCAGGTATAGTTCTGGTGGTGTACTTAGTGAAAACATGCTTAAAAATTATAGCTTACTTCTTTTATCATGATTTCTTGTTGCCTGAGCTATTTGGGGGACTAGAACAGGGTATGTATTCAATAAATAAAATTTCTCTTAACAGGTTTTTGAAAGTTTAGTATTTGACCACAACATTTAGTTCTTTGAGAAATAGATGTAATTCTTGGAATCAATTGACAATCCTACTTTAAACTTTTATACAGAAGTCTCTTTTAAAGCTTGTTTTTCTCAGTGTTTGAGTAGCCCCTGTCATAATGTCGATTTTGTGTTCAAAAAACCTGTATCTGATCTTTAGTAAGTTCCAAAGATCTTTGGGAGTGTAGGTGACAGGGGGAGATGGTTTTTGTTTTTTGTATGTGAAAAAATGTATCTTACTGTGACATTTCTTATGCTGTGTTATAAGTTTAAGATATTGGGGTTAGATTTATCCCTAATATAAGAAATCAAATTGGTAATTTTTGCAGGTGTCTGCATGAAAAACAGACTATTTTGAATTTTAGATAAGGGTAATGATAGTTGCTTTTTAAATTTTTCAGACCAGTTTTATTAAATTACCATTTTTTTTTACAGATATGATTATGGAACTTGCTGTACATGCTCAGTTTATTACAACTACTTTTAGGCCTGAACTGCTTGAGTCAGCTGATAAATTCTACGGCGTAAAGTTCAGAAACAAGGTAATTTCTTTTACATGAAGTTTTAAGTTCATGTAGTATGCAATCCATTATATTTGTTGAATTCTTACTGTATGTTACTTAACTCATGAAAGACAGTTTAGAAGGTGATTACTTACCTGATGATGATGTCTTTGTAAAGAAAAAACTTAATACTGCAGATGCCTATGAAATTTAGCATTTTTTTGTGTGTGGCTTTCATATTGCATTGAGTTTATCTTCATTGGCATTAAGAGACAATAACTTCCTATCTAGTCTATTCAGTGCTTATTTAATGCATAGCCTTTAACAGTTATATACATTCATTTATATTTGACTGGACTGCACAGCTGTTACTGCTGTTTTAAGCCTTATGATACTTTGAAATAGCAAAATAATAATAATTGAACAAAAATGTGGTTCATATATTTAGGTATAAGTACTTGTCTGTATCTTCAGAGCATTAAAGTGCAGGATATTTTTAAACTTACACATTGAACAAATACCATTATACATAAAGGTATTATAAGCCATTGTTTTACAATCATTTAACTTGATGTGTAAAATTTATAAGTGATAGGATGTGCATGTTTTAAATAGTACTCTGTATAGTGGGAGCACTGATATATTTTTTAGATTTAACAGATTGTGTTTTTTACGTGTATTCTTCAGGTTAGTCATATTGATGTGATCACAGCAGAGATGGCCAAAGACTTTGTAGAAGATGATACCACTCACGGTTAATTGGAAAATATTGCCCGTTGGTTTGGAAGATGTGTATAGTTAATATGATTCTCATATCCAGGAATTGTAAAGTTAAACATAAATATCTGGTCATTATTAATAGTTTTCAGACTTAGAACATAGTCCTTTTATATTTCTGTCATTGTATTTTATAAGATACTCTGTGATGTTACATTTCTACTTATAGTTGTAAGAATTTTATTTCCCACACAACTTTTTGTAAAGTGTCCTGCCTCCTGTTTTGTCTTTTGAAACATGCTAAATATCGTTTCCTAATTATTTTATCAATTATATTGCCTCTTTTTTTATAGCTTCAATTAAATAATTGTTTTATGACAAATTTTGTTTTATGTGGCTTTTTATTTATAGTTGTACAATTAGAATCAAATTTTTCTTAACTGTTTTTTTTTATTTTGCATAAGTAATGTCTGCCTTCACCTAAAAGATTTTTGAAGATTTATTTTTATTGTTTTTGACAGGGAGACACAGAGAAGGGGGAACAGTCTCCATAGTTGCACATCATTGGTTTTTCCACAAAGAATTTTAAAATACAGTTTTATATTCAATTACATCAGTAGTTGCAGTGGTTCCTGACCTCATGATTAAATCCATGGGAGAAGCTTTTTAAAATTTTAAACTGCTGGAATCTTCCTAGACCAGTTGGATCCAAATCTATAGGGGGTGACGTCCTGGTCATTGTTTATTTTAAAGTTCCTCCAGGTGATTCTGACCCCCAGTGAAGGTTAGAACCCTTGCTTTTAACTCAGTATAACAGTCCTTTAAAATCAATTACTTTTTAAAACATTTATTGTTTTGAGAGAAGGTAGAGAGAGAAGGGCCCAGAGTAGTCTCCATAGCTGTACATCATTAGTTATGACATGGTTTCATGCTACACAGGTGGGTGTGGGGTGGGGCAGGAACCAAACCAGGAGCCTTCTACATGGGACACAAGAACCTTCATCACTGGATTCAGTGGTGACCAGTTGTGCCAAAGTTCAGTATGTGGGATTGCATGGGCTGGGTCCAAGAATCAAACCCCAAGCTTTGCAATTGCAAGGCAAGCGCTCAACCACTGAGCTATCCTGGCATCCAGGAATATGTATGTATTTTTAAATCGTCTATCAGCCAGACTTCCACTATTAAGATTTTGGGGCATTCACATCTGCAAATTTTTATGGTTATTTTTATGTTTATTTCATATCTTAAACTTTTCACTTAGTAATACAATATAAAATATTCTTCTGTTTAATCTCTTTAGGAGTAAGTTTAATAGCCACAAAATTCTGTCAAGTAGAAGCAGTTTAATTTCCTTAAATATCTCTCCTGTTAGATCCTTAGATTGTTTCCTTTTGGCTATATTACCAAAACAAACCCAGCTAAAATCCTCTAACATTTTAACACATTAAACTTTGGAAATTTGGGGACTATTTTCTCAAAGTAGATTCCAGGAAATCAGTAGTGAACATTCATAAAGCTTTTAGTGTAATTTTTGCACTTTTTCTAAAAAATATAAAATAGAATGACTGGCCTAAGTGAGCTAAGCATTTGTCTCAATATAAGTGAGAAAGTACTAACTTTCATAAAATGCAATTTATAGAAACAGTTTACTATGAATAGTAGTATAATAGTCACATAAGTGTAGAAAAGCTGAAAGATGAGTTTTGGAGGGTTTCTTTTTTAAAGTAAGCAATAGCAATTCTGTTTTTGAAAACATTTAATTCTTAAATGGAGTTGCTCTCCTAACAACTCAAGATAGAAGACACTTTTTTTATTCAGGGAGAACGAACACCAGTGTTAAGAACAGATGAAGATTTCACTGCTACCCAGCAAATGTTCACCTTACACATGGACTAGCATCATGCTGCTGGGATGCTTGTTAGGTGTAGAAAGAATGTACAGTCAAGGATGTCTTAGAGTAGAAATAGTATTCCGGGGATGCCTGGATGGCTCAGCGGGTTATGCACTTGCTTTGCAGCCCTGGGGTCCGAGGATTGAATCCCGGCCTGTGCGGACCCATATGCTGAATTGGGGTGTGGCCCCCAGTTGGGTTCTCACCGGGGAGAGGGTCTCATGTGGGAGGCCCCCGGTTTGGCCCCAGCTTGAGTGGCCGTGCCTCCCATGTGGGACACCCCGGTCTGGTTCCTGCCCTGTGCAGCCCCTGCCCACCTGTGTAGAATGAAACTATGTCAAAGATTGACGTACAACTGTGGAGACTGCCCTGGGCCCTACCCCTTCTCTGTCTCTCTGTCAAGAACAATAAAATAAATCTTTTAAAAAAAGTGCTAATCTTTTCATCTTCACATTTTACTCAGGCATGTATCCTTATCCTGGGGCACTAATAAGTAATCTGAATTTGTATACTTATGCTGAGTCTGTCTTCAACAGGGGAAGATTAAATGGAAAACCAGTGCGCATTTATTTTGTTACATTGGTGACAGCAAAGTGTTAACCTGCTACCAAGAAGCTAGGAAGATTCCTTCTTCCCTGATTATTTTTTCATTCTAAATTATATGTAATTGGGTAGAAATAACCTACTTATTAAGCACTGGTACCCCAGGTTTCATATTTCTTTTTTTTTTAAAATATATATATATATATATATATTTTATTATTTTTTTTTTATTTTTACAGAGACAAAGAGAGATACAGAGACAGAGAACTGAACTGGGGGAGCTCCCAGTTCAGCATATGGGTCTGCACGGGCCGGGGCCAGGATTCGATCCTCGGTCCCGGCGCTGCAAAGTGAGTGCTTAACCCACTGAGCCATCCCAGCTTCCCCTCATATTTCTTTGGGGAGAAATAGGTAGCTCTTCCTTTTCCTCTGGGAAAAATAATGATAGAATCGACTTCAATTGACTTGCCTAGAAGTATGGTATGACCTTTATTCTGGTCACATTAAGTAATTCTTGATAAAGCAGGTTGATTCAGTTAGATTGCTTTCTTTTTTTTAAGATATATTTTATTGTTTTTGACAGAGACAATGAGAGACAGACCAAGAGAAGTGAGAGGGCCCAGAGCTGTCTCCATAGTTATACATCATCAGTTTTCAACATGGCTTTGTTCCACACAGGTGGGCGGGGGCCGCACAGGGCAAGAACAGGGCTGAGGGCCTCCCGCATGGGAGGCACGCCTCCTGGAACCACGGGCCAAACTGGGGGACAAGAACCCACTGGGAGCCTCCCGCATGGGAAGCACACATGGGCCTGTGCCAGGACTCAATCCTTAGTCCTCGGGGCTGCAAAACAAGTGCTCAACCCACTGAGCCATCCCAGCTTCCCTCAGATTTCTAGAAGGAATCAATTTGACAGGAACTCATGTTGTGCAGCATTTCTTTTTAAATACAAGTGTTCTTATCAACACTTTATTTAAGCTAAAAATATCAGGACCTTCCTTACACATAGGATATACTTGGATTCAGATACACAGTTTTTTAGTACCTTCATTTTATAGTTGATGATTTGAAGCCCAGGTTAATGCGCAGGTGAGCGACCCAAATGACAGCACACACATCTTAGTGACAAACAGCCAGAACCAAACCCTGACTCCTGTGTAAGAGCATGCTTTCCCATGCAGTAGCTCGTTCTCCCTGGTTAACTATGAAAATGGAGGTGTTGCATCACATTTGTACGGTGTTGATTGCTTCTCTATGCAGAGTGACAGATTTTATGGGTGAGTCAGCACCGTCTGGTTATCTTTTCCCACCCCACTTTCGTCCCTTTTTCCTTAGACCTCACCTATTTAGGTACACACTGATCACTTGTCTCAGTGCCCTAGGGGGACTGGGTTACTCCTGGTTGCCAGCCTTATGCATGGAAGATGCCAGTGTTACTCCATAAATCTGCCACCATGTGGCACACTCAGCCTCCCCTTCCTAGAGACAGTCTCCTGGGTGTAAGAGCCCTGGTGGCAGCCAGTAACTGCACAGGGAGACGAGGCATCGTAGCGAGTAGGTTGGCAAGGAGAGTGTGGATATGTTTACTCAAGTCATTGCATTTTTGGTGTAAGTCCATTACAGAGAGACCATTAGCATTTGAGTGTTTTATGGATTGTGTATGTTTAGACCAGTGCCTGGCATGTTGATACAGTACACATTCAAGTGTACAGTGATACCAAGTCCTGCTTTAGCCTCATAAATTAAGTCTAAAATTATTAATCTATTAAAAACAATGGTTTTAAAGGCTGGAAACATTAGATATAGGTGTGAGAAAAAACATAATAGGAAATTGAACTTGAAGGACATGAGTGTAAAGCCAAATCATTTGAAACTCAGGTAGGTCAGTCAGTTAATGTGTAACAAGGACCATGCCACTTTCGTTAAGTCACAAATCTTTGCTAGATGGTTTTTCCAAACAATCTATTGTGCCTCCTCAGAATTAGGGATGACTGCAAAGGTTGGTAAATAAGGCTGGCGCTTTCTTCAGCTTTGTTTATGCCGCTATTTTTTTCTCTTAATATCTTAAGTCCCAAATTACTTCATTTATTTCTACGACCGCTAGAGGGGGCCCTTGACACATGCCATACCCTCCATTTTTCCATCTAGTTTTCAAGCTAGTTTCTAGTTCTGTATTTAGTAGTTCAGGAGCAATGAGGTCAAGGTGTGACAGATAGCCCTGAGATTACTCTGTTGCAGTAGTTTATGAGCTACAGTGGGTTTTTCTACCTGTGCCTGATTTGAACAGTTTACCCTTGTGTAAGTGACTTGAGCTATTAATTGCCTACTAAGTACCAAGTAGGCCCTTTTAATCACCTCATTTAAGGGTAATAAATATAAAGTGTGTGTGTGGGGGGGGGTGTTAACCCCACCTGCAGAAGAGGAAATGGAGCGTCCACAAGGGTGAAGTAACTTTCCCCAACATTTCTGTTAGAATGTGGTGGAAATGAGAGTAGAACACTGGTCTATCCTGCTTTGCCAGCTTTGCCAGACCTCTCTGGCTTCCTTTTTTTTTATTTTTTTTTTTATATCTTTTTATATTTATAGAGAGTAATTATTTTGTCTTCAGTGCATATTTATTTCTATTTTACTTTTGACAGATAGAGAGAGAGACAGAGACAGAGACAGCTAGAGAACCGAACTGTGGGAACTCCCCAGTTCAGCATGTGGGTCCGCCTGGGCCGGAGCCGGGATTCGATCCTCGGTCCTCGTGGCCTCAAAGCGAGCGCTC
>PVKE010051601.1:0-10588 GCA_004027555.1 Craseonycteris thonglongyai | reverse complement strand
GTTCCCTTTGAGTACCCTAGAAGTAACAGACCCATCCAGTGTAGAACTGCTTAACGATGGCTGTGAAGCAACTAGCTGAAAACATTGTGGTTAGCAATACCTAATACGCTGAAAAATTAATGGGATAAGGAAGGGAGGCAGCACAGGTAGAGATGACCCTGGCTTAATGGGTGGGGCCCAGAGAACTCTATAGGAAGGAGGCTGTTGCATATGTGACCATGTTGTAAATCTCTATGCCCACTTTCAGTCATCAGACTTATTGTGAATTTTTTTGTTTATTTAATATTTTTGCTATCTATTAGAAGCCTATGTTATTATGAGACTCATTGAATTTAGGGTAAAAAGTATGAACGTATTTGAGTTTGGTGAAATATACAAAAGTGAAATTTATTATGATTTTATTATTTCTAATAAACAACAATATCCCCTTCTGAGCAAATATTCCCTTTAAGTGGCTGATATGGTGCTGTATGGCCCCAATGAAAAGTGCTGCTGAGCAGGCAAAACTGTTCAGGTAGCACTTTAGTGGAAATGATCATTTTGGCTATCATTCACCCAGAGTGCCTACTGGATGCCAAACACTGCCAATACATTTGCATATATTACTGCTAATCCTCATGAACACATGATATAAGTATTATTCTCTCTGATAAGACCTATTGGTCTACTGGTATGAATGCCTCCTGGTTTGATTGCGTCTAGTTGCACTCACTTACTGCACACATATTTGCACTGAACCCCTATCAAGTTGCCAGACACTATTAGAGGCCCTGCTCTTGTTCAGTTTATATTGTCACAAACAATCAAGCAAATAAGATAATACCTGCCAGCAATAATACTATCTAGAAAATTACACTAGGATAATGGACGGTAAACGAGTGACTACTTCAGAGAAGTGATCAGGGAAAGCCTCTGGGAAGGTGACACATAAGCCAAAACCTAGATAACTAGAAAGAACTAGCCATGAAAAGGACAGTGCATCTTCTAAGCAAGGGGAACTGTTAGATTAATTACCCTAAATTGGAAATATCCCTTAGGATATATAATGGACACTGTAGTCTTAACATGCTCAAAACAAGATTTAAGAAAAAAATTCTCCAGTCCTTCCAAACTCAGTCCTTATAACTCTGTAAAAGGTAGAACCAACCCTACACATCAAAGGAAATGCCTCTCCTAGGTGATCAAAAAATGAACAATTATTAACTCTTCAGCAGCCAGGGTTAATAAAATTAGCAAATCCTATTGGCTAGAATTGTAACATGCCTGAAGTTTATTTCTCTTTGTCTCCATTGAAAGTATTATCACTTTGACCATGATAGATAAAACAGGAAACAGTCAGATGTTCTTTAATAGGTAACTGTATAAACAAATTGCTGTGATACAATACACATCATGGAATACTGCTCAGCAAGAAAAAGGAGCAAACTGTTGATACATGTAAGAACTTGGATGAACATACAGAAAATAATGGTGAATGAAAGAAGCGAATCCCAGAAGGTTACGTACTGTATGATTCCATTTATACTAACATTCTTGAAATAACAAAATTATAGGAATGGAAATCACATTAGTCGTTGCCAGCAGTTAGGAATGAGAAGTAGGGACAACAGGAAAATGTGTGACTACAAAAAGGCAATAGGAGGGATCTTTGTAGACATGGAAACATTTTATTTCTTAATGATATTAATGCCAGTATCTTGAGTGTAGCATTGTAATGTAGTTTTTAATGCTAGCATCAGGTGAAACTTGGTAGACTCTATAGGGGATCCCTCTGCAGTATTTCTTACAACTGTATGTGAAATTAAAATCATCTCAAAAAGACAACATAAAAAATAATCTCATGTGTTAGAATCACCACCAACATAAATCAAGTGACCTGAGTGTGTATTATGGGTTTATTTCTGGAACCTGAATTTTATATTGTTAGTCCATCAGTTTTGCTCTAATGCCACAGATTTTTAATTGCTTTAGTTTAGTAATTTTTTTAATAGACCCTATATCTGATAGTGTATATCTTCCAATATCATTTAAAAAAAATACGATGTTAATTATCCTTGGTCCTTTGCATTTTCCCCATATATTTTAGAATCAGCTTTTAATTTTTCACTAATAAAACACATTTGCTAGAATTTGATTGAATTTTTGGATGTATAGATTAATTTTGAGATAATTGACAATAGTGATTCATGACAATATCTAATTCATGAGAAGGAATCTTATTCATGTAACTTAATTTCCTCTAAAGAGATCATGAACATCTTTTATTAAATTCAATCTTACATACAGTTGACCCTTGAACAACACAGGTTTTATTTTTTCCAATAAATATATAGAGTACTATAAATACTTTTTCTCTTATGATTTTCTTAATAACATTTTCTTTTTTCTAGCTTCATACAAAATATATGTTAATTGACTGTTTACGTTATCAATAAAACTTTCAGTCACCAATAGGCTATTAGTGGTTAAATTTGGGGGGAGTCAAAAGTTATACAAGATTTTCCATTGTGCAGGGCTTTGGTGTTCCTAATCATCATGTTTTTCAAGAGACAACTATGAACATATTGGTTTTATAGTGATTATAAATTGTATTCACTTTCTTTTATTGTAATGTGTTGCTGGTATGAAGGATGATTGATTTTTATATATTGGCCTTTTATTGAGTGGCCTTGCTAAACTTGTATCCATAACCAATAATTGTCTGTAGAATATTTAACATTTTCTATGCATCAATGGTAGTTTAAATGAATAGTTTTAGTTTTATTTCTTATTTTCACCATTTTATATCTCTTTGTGTTGCCTTGTTGCACTAAGAATTTTTATTGCTGCTATACTGACAATGTATAAAAGCTGGGTAAATTACAAACTTACAATTTTTTCCTGAAACCTATCAGACATCTAAAGTTGCAGTGTAGATAGCATGAAATCCAAGGATAGACCATTTCCCTCTCTCCACCAAGAGAGCCAGAACAGCTGTTTCTGTCATCTGTGGCAGAGTACAGGTGGAAGATACAGTCATCACACAAGAGGGTAAGAAGAAATAAGTTAACATTTTAATGAATTTCTAAAGACTTAGTGGAGGCTGATATGACAAGGAATTTACATCTACATGCAGGCCCTTTTTAAAGGACCTTCACCTGGCTTTCACAAGAAAGACTCCAGTCAGGGCAGGAGACTGGAGGACTGAAGGACACCTGAGAGTACAGATGTAAAGGAGGAAATTGATTGCACTGTGAGATATAGAGGAAGGTCTACCACCTGATGCTTACTTTAGAAGACTTAAGCTACTACCGTCAAGGTAGAAAATCTTATTGCACTTAGGCATAGGTAAAACCCACTGTTGCTAGGGGAAAGAGAGGAGTGAGAAAAGCAGTCATTGCATCTAGCCCATAACCCAAGTCCAAAGAACCATTGGAGAAATTTGAAGAATATTGATGTCTGAGTAGTATTTACCTCAGTTTCTCTTATTCTACATAAGATGGCTTATATTTGATTTAAAAATAGAATACATACCAAAAAAAAAAAAATCAAGTGAAACCAAGTCATTATTAAGAGACAAAAAACCCCAGTAGAACTAGAATCAGAGATGACTCATGTTAGAAATTTAAGACAGAGGCTTTAAAAAGGCTATGATTAAATTGTGAAAAGATGTAATTGAAAAGGAGGGTAACACATAAACAGATGAGAAATTGTGGCTAAGAGATGAAAATTATAACAGAGGCAAACAAATTTTAGAACTATAGATAGGGTAGAGATGAAGAAACTGATAAACTCATCTGTAGACTCAACCAAGTTGAGGGGAAAAACTAGAAAATGAACATCCTTAAATACAAATTATATAAACTGAAAGACAAATTTAAAAAAGTGAAACAGTGTTCAAGAACAGTGAGACTGGCTTGTCAGTGCTCAAAGTTTTTCTACTCTGGTTTAAGCTCTGGGAATTTCTCAGGTACAACTCTATTTCTTCTATACCTGGATTCTTGATGTTACACTTTGTACATGTACAGCATAGAATCAAACAAGGCACTATGTAGATTTCTTGAGCTCTTTTTTTCTGTGTATATATCTCCTCAAAATTCTGCCCTGTCACTTCCAGCTGCCACAGCTTTCCTCATGTTCACTCTCCATCTCAATAGAGACAATAGAGCTCCCTTTTAGTTCCCTCCATGCTCAGGGAAGTAGGACTTACACCCCTTGTTTCTCTTTTCATGGTGTTTACCATCATATGCTGCCTGCTATTCAATCTTTATAAAGTAATTATTTTATTTATTTTGTCTGGCTTTCAATTTTTCTTTTTTAATGGTGGAGTTCAAGGCCAATCTTGCTGCACCAACATTTCTCGAAATAGAAGACCATATTCTACTGTTTTTGCTTAGAATTAATGTGAGTAGGTTATTAAATTGCTAGTATGAGTTTTAGCACTGGAAGAGAAGTGAGAAGTCACAACTTCCCATATAGGCCTAACTTCTTTGCTTTGAGCAATGTGATACCATTCCTACCACTCCATCTCCTCATCTATGAGTTGGGAGAATTGTACCTAATTTTTTTGAGCTCTCTTCCTTGCATGAACATTCTGAATCTATAATAACCATCTGTCAGAGCATTAGGTGGATGGGTTGAACTTCTTACAGTTTTACCTGAAAGCTGATTTTTAGCACCACTCTTTAGATCATGACAAAAAACTAGAGTTTCAAATTGCTGTGCTATTCCAAGTACTGCTGTAGTAATAGGAACTGCATACAGGCACCTCAGAGATAATAGAGCTGTCAATTTTTTTATGAACCAGGACAAGTAACCAAAGAATGCTGGATTTCAAAGTAAACATCCAGAGTT
Source organism: Craseonycteris thonglongyai (assembly GCA_004027555.1). Classification (NCBI taxonomy): domain Eukaryota; kingdom Metazoa; phylum Chordata; class Mammalia; order Chiroptera; family Craseonycteridae; genus Craseonycteris; species Craseonycteris thonglongyai. The sequence goes on along the minus strand of PVKE010051601.1, from coordinate 5,755 downwards.
TTGGTCAGCAGGTTCAAACCTTTTCCACTACTTCTCCCATCCCCTCCAGAATCAAAACACCTATGAAATTCATCCACCCCTGAGGCACCTGTTGACTGACTTTGTTGAGATGGAGGTAATAACTGAATAAGAGAGTAATTAAGCTGCAAAGCAAATCCAAATGGTGACAATCCTCCTCTTTGGTTTCAGATTCCTGCCAATTAGATAAGATAACTGCAAATTAGAGGACTCACCCTAGCCGTTTGAAATCACAGCAAAGGTGTTAAAGTGTTTCTGTTGATTCTCAGTGAAGGAGCCTGATAGGAAATGCCCTTGGATGTACACTGTTCTCCTGAGATGGCATTTTCTGATGTCCTGGCAAACCAGGCACCTTAGTTTCTTCTGACCTCCTATGCCTCAGCTGACCCATGTCTGTACTTTTTGCCTATTACTAAGCCATCATCCTAGCTCTAGGGAACTTTTCAAGGTAGTATTTAAAGTCAGCCATCAGGGGAAACATTGTTTCTAGTAAGCATGGTTTCTAGAGCACATATTGAGGTTCCTCTAAGTTATCCGTTGATTTCAAATTCACAGAATATTAAAAACAAAAGGGACTTTAGCGATAACCTTGTTCTATTCTACCAGAGTCAGTCATTGAGTAACGTTGTAATTCCCAACATAGGAAAGCCCATCTATACTTTTTAAACACAAGAGTACCGGTAAAAACAAAAATGCTTTCTAGTTAACTCTGCTAAAGTAGAAAATTTAATTAACAAGGCTCCTTTTCCTTCATAGGTTATTACAGCTATATTTATTTTAATCGAATGTAAAATTATAAAATGAATCTCAGAATTTATTTATTTTACTTTATATTTTATGTTCTTTTGCAATACAGTAGTGTAGAGCTGAATTGCAGATTGGGATGAATGTATGGTAATTCACTGTAGTGCATATGAATGGGCCTGAGTAGTTTCTGATCTTACGCATAGAATGGGTCATTAGGAAGTTGTGTGTCCTTTCATGCCATTATCTCTCCATCCTCCCCACACCAGATGTCAGGTCTGACTTTTATCTATTTACATATCTATCTATCTATCTATCCATCCTTTATTTATTTCTATAGAGAAAACCCTCCTATTCTTGCCCATTCTCTGGAGAACTAAAGAATAAACTTGTTTTTGGGGAAGCCGGGATGGCTCAGTGGGTTAGGCGCTCACTTTGCAGCCCCAGGGACCGAGGATCGAATCCCAGCCCCAGCCCCAGCCCGTGTGGACTCTCATGCTGAACTGGGGAGTGCCCCCAGTTCAGTTCTCACTGGGGCGAGACCCGGGCCCAGTTCCTGCCCTGTGCAGCCCCGCCCACCTGTGGAATGAAACTATGTGGAAAAACCAATGATGTGCAACTATGGAGACTGTTCTGGGCCCTCCTCCCCCTTCTCTGTGTCTCTGACTCTCTCTCTCTCTCTCTCTCTCTCTCTCTGTCAAAAACAATAAATAAATCTTTAAAAAAAAAAGAAAAGAAAAGAATAAACTTGTTTTAGTTCTAAGGAAGCTAGGTTACTCCAAATACCTTTATACCTATGAAATGAACTCCAGAGAAAAATCTGTCAGGAGAGAAGTAGAAAAGATGTTGCCTCTTCTATGTAAGCAAAATGTGCAGCAGAGGATAATTTTGGATATCAAAACTAATACCAAGAGTCACTATCTATTATTTATGTGCATCCTAAATGTAAGATTTGGTCTGCATGCACTCATTTGGAAATACAGACGTGGATTTTCCTTGTCCAGAAAAATGTTTTACTTTTTAGTATATTTTACTGAAGAGCTACAAATGCTTTAATGATAGCTATATTTGGGTAACAAAGTAGAAGGAGGTAAAGGACCTTGGAAATGTGAGTTTACATTACTATATATCCCTAAGTTTACTACTGGCTAAAAATGCAACAATCATCCAAAATAATATTAGAGATAATGATGATAACTATTATTGAGCTCTTATGTGCCAACTGCTTTGCCAAGTCTTTTACAAACCTTAAAATCCTCATAAAAATCCAAGCACATGGAAACTGATATTTTCTTACTTGACCAAGAAACTTGGTGATATGCCCTGGGTCAGAAACTTCTAAATGGCTCAGTGGGGATTTGAACCCAAGTCTGGCAGATAAAAGAATAAATAATTCAATGTCAGTGCTTTGACAGTTTAGGGTGGGAGGAGAAGTGGGAGTAGTTTCCTGGAAAGTCAAAGTAAATCAAAAACTGTTGACAGCACCTTGATTTGACATGAAACACTCTGATTTTTGTAAAGGTTTTACTCACATATTTGTATATACACTTCAGTGTCTATGGCTTGTGCAGCTCAGAAAATGAGGACATCCCAGAGGGCAGATCTCCCAGGTCAAGATTCAGCATTTGGAATTTCTGAGTGAACTATAGGGTATTTTAAACCTTCCTGTCAGACAACTCCCTTTTGACTGCTCAGGCTCTAGAGCATAAATTAGTCCAGCAAATGTCTGCATTAAATTACCCTGCACACTTTGTCACTCCCAATTGCCTTGATTTTAATGGAGGCAGAGGAGAAATTCTATGCATTTGGTGACATATCCTCAATTCTGGCCTAATAAGGCTTTTACCTGGCGCTCTTTGACAGAAGATATTTCAAATCTAGTATCCAGTGTCTCAGACAACAGTGTAGCAGGGTCTTGCCCTCTATGCAAAGTTTGTTAAAATTGTCCATCTGTGTGGAATTTCTGTTGCCATTTTGGAGTCACAGGTAGCCTTGACTACCTCCATGTTGCTCATTTTCTTCCCTTGAATATTTATGCTCTTTTTGCCCATTGATTTTGAAAGAGGAGGTATAAAGATTGATTGGCAGCACCTGTGAATAGCTGATGGGAGAATTTGGGCTCTGAATGAGAATGAGTCACTAATGGCAGAGCTGTGCCCAGTGTGATGAATGCATATGGAGTAAGGAAGCTCTAGGGTTTCCTCTATGCGTGCGGTCTTCCGCAGTGCTGATGCCAGCAGGCAGGAAGGAGTACTTTCTTCACTGTGAGGACTCAAGGATATTCATCATCCTTAGTATTCAATTGAATGCACTGAATGTCAAACCTTTCATTTCAAGATGGCGTCACTCTGTGGAACTCTCAGAAGTATTTATCTGTTGGAGACATTTCTGACCTTGAGGTTGTTAACAATCTGGATTAGAAGAGTTACCATTATATAGTATGGAATGCTTTGATTCTAGACTTAATTTTCCATGGGAAACAAAAGGATTATTTCCTTCATTGAAAACTCAGTTGTTTGTCTTCTACTTCCCCCTTCACTCTCTATTCTTTTCCATAGGTTTGGAAAACACAAAGAGTAACTATTCTTGCTCATTTATTTCTAACCAGGGTATCTACAAAATATGAAAAGTGGAAAACCCAGTCTATTTCTCAGTGGTTTATTTTACAATAGTAGAAAACTAAGCAAAAACCTGGTGTGCTACATTTTTTCCCCACAGCCTGACACTTAATTGAAAAAAAATCCCATTGTACATGGAGCACTTTTTTCTACTTTCTAGTGATTTTAACATGATAAGCACTCCATAAATGTTTGTTGAATAAATGAATGAAAGCACATGTGCCTTCATATACAAGTTTGTAATCTCTGAGACTCCCAGGAGGTAAATTGAGGTAGGAGGGTGAACATTATTTTTTCTACATATGGGTGAGGAATAAAGCACAAGTGAAAATGTCCACATAGGCCGCCAAGAAGAAAAATAACATAGCTGGCTATCAGCTCTTCATGGACACATTGGAAATGTTGAAGTAACTATTCAATCCAGTTGAAGGGTCAAGATGTTTATTTAGCATCACAGAGGTGTAGCCTAGGTACTCTTAGAGGAAACTTCTTGATACTTAGAACTTCTACCTTTAAAAGCAGTGCTGAAGGAAATGAGAAACAGGCAGAGGAGAGACAGAAATCAGATGATCAGGAAGAGAGAGGTCAAGAGCAACAGGAAGGACAAGTCACAGAGAATAAAGTATAAAATGAGATTAGAGGTTGGTCAAGATGTAAATACTACCCATGTGGGGCTGGAGAAGGGACTGGTCCCAAGGACCCCATCTCAACACAGTAGTTGGGGACCTTCTCCTTGAACCACCAGCTCCACCAATAGCATTCACACGATTGATCAATTGTCTTGGGACAGAACCATCTCTAGCATCTTTTGTTTATTTTGACAAAGTATAGAAATTCCAGGAAGATTGGGACACCAAAAAGGTGACATTCCCACTATTTGTACTTTAAATGATTTTTCCCTTGGTGATTCAAAAAATCATCTGGAGGTTTGGGCAAACATAACTTTTCTTCCTACCTCATGGTTACCTGCTAGCATTTTCAGGCTTTACACCCTTCCTGTGCTTTCATGCAGAATAAAGACTTTGGCAATGAGACTACTTACTTTTGGAGACTCCCACAGTCTTTACTGTGTATCTTCAATGTCATGTCCTTGGTATACTCATTCTTTTGAATTCTCTGTTCTTTTCTGCCTACTGCTAAATATAACCACATGGTACCCCATATATCTGATCTGTAACAAGAAAGGATTTATGGAATTTAGTTTCTGATCTCAGTACCCACTTCTGTAGCATCCATGTTAGAGACGTATAATTCCTTATTCCCCATGTAGGTATATATCTCTCACAGTGTGCTTTGTGGTGATGGTCATGCTAGAATGCACTGTGCACTCAATATCTCTAGCAGGTCTAGGAGTGACAACTTAAAAACACAAGTGTAAAGTGTCTAAAGTATCCTTAGAAAATATGACCTGAAAGTAGAATGCAAGTCTCCAAATTCACAGAGCAAGATTCTAAAGCAGGCGTGGTCAACCTGCAGCCTAGGATTGCTTTGAATGAGGCAAAACACAAATTTTAAAAATAATATGAGATTTTTTTGCAACCTATTTTTTTTTTTAGCTCATCAGTTATTGTTAATGTTTGTGTATTTTATGTGTGGCCCAAGATAATTCTTCCAATATGGCCCAGGAAAGCCAAAAAATTGGACACTGCTGTTTTAAAACAAGCTGCCCAACCCATGGTCTGTGGGCTGCATGTGACCCAAGGATGGCTTTGAATGTGGCCCAACCAAAATTTGTAAACTTTCTTAATACATTGTGTGATTTTTTATTTTTTTTAGCTCATTAGCTATTGTTAGTGTTAGTGTATTTTATGTATAACCCAAGACAATTCTTTGTTCAATGTGGCACAGGGGAGCCAAGAAGTTGGATTCCCTAGTTCTAAAGCAAAACAAAATCCTACCCACCTATGACTGTGCTTTATTCAAAAGTAGAATTCATGCACAAGGTCAAGGCCTAAGCATAATTTTTAAGTAGGGAAAACTGGTCCTTTCATCATAACCCAGCAAAGTGGAAAAGATCATTGGTGTTATGCTCATTTCAGAGCCTGTGCCAAACGCTGTGTAGGATAGACCACAGTCAGACATGGCTGGACATGCAGACCTGGGTCTCTGAGGTAAGAAGAGTGCTTATGAGTAGAGAGTTGATTGAACAAAGTGAGTGTACTATCGGTGTCGAGGTTCAATGCCTTTGGGGTTGATTAGGTCCCTGAATGATACCTTGCCTTTCTTTGATATCTGTTCTTTTGGGAAGGTCATCTTAATATTTTCTGGACATCTTACAGATTGTTGTTGTATTATTTTCATAAACATAAGCAGGCTAAACAGGAGAGTCCTTAAACTTTGAGCTCCCAGATTTGATTTCTAGCTCAGACATAGTC
>PVKE010051600.1:0-10588 GCA_004027555.1 Craseonycteris thonglongyai | reverse complement strand
AGTAATGTTAATTTAAAGTGCTAGTTTTTACTATAAAACACTGATGGGTAGATATTTCCCTATACAAACTAAAACTGAGGTATTTTACATAGTCTTTGTATAATGTAATTACATACTACATAATTTTCTTATTGAAGAGTTATTAAGAGAATAATAATAATGATAGACTAGATAAAGGTAAAAATAAAATGCATATAAGAAAATACATGAGACCAGGGACTTACGATACGGAAGACTAAGACAATATATCATCTCTTTATGCATTTTTCAGGAACATAAAAGTCACCTCTGACCTATATAAGGCACAGTCCATCAATTTTCAGGCTACACTTCTCTACCATACCAGCTCTGTCATCTACCGTAAGCCTGGAAATACTTAATACGATCAAAGCCCCACCCCCTAACCCCCCAATGTGGAACAAAGAGAAATGTTGTAAAAGAGTGATCTGTGCTCTCAAAAGAATAAAATCTAAACGCAATTTGAGTTATAGGCTCTCTGCTTCAGGGGTTCAGTATAATTAATACTACTGAAGTAATTAATTAAGTAACTAAAACTAACTAACCAACCCTCTCGCTTTCTCTCTCACACACACAGAGAGACACAAATACACACACACACACACACTTTAAATTTAAAATTGGACATCAAAGAAAAATATTTTCATATCTGAAAGACAGGTGGCAAGGAAATTATAGAGATCAAATAATTTCACTTATATTACCCCATCTAATTCTACTCACATTCTCTAAAGTTCTGCTTATGGGGCAATGTGAACACATATTTTTTAATGAATTCAAGGATATTTTGGCTTATCATCTATTAAGAAAGCTTACCCAAAAGTTAACATTGAAATTCTAACAGAGTCCAAAGCAGAGAATGAAAAAGTGCTTTCATTAGTTCTACTGTACCCCTGCTAGAGCCATATGCTACTTTAAAACATTTTCAAGAGGTAAAAATGTAAGGGACAAATGTATATAATTTTATGCCTATTTTAGAAAATGTAATTAAATTTTCTTTATAACTTCAAATATTAACATTAAAAATGCCTCCACTCCTGACTCTCCCCCCCCCCCACAAAAAAATCCACTACAGTCATATATTTATTTAAGAAGACACCTGAGGGAAAATTTTTTTTGGGGGGGGCATGGGGGGAATGATTCAGGAGAAAAATATTGAAGTCCTGAAACCCAATAATGTTATTCATTAGTATAACATTTCATAACATTTATCAAATATCCTACAAAGATAACTCCTACAGACTCTTCAGAGAAGTTCACTTTCTTTTTAGAATATACAAAATCCTTTGACTAGCAATATTTTTGCGGAGACATACTAAATAATTAAAACCAAGTGATTAAAGAATAGAAAAGTCGTACTTGGCAACAGAGAAAGGTATTATTTTAAAACATCTAACCATATGCTATAAACCGACTAGAAATACATTCTTTGGAAAATATATAAAAGCATTCTTTGAAAAATAGTGATTTATTTTATGAATCTGTACAGGGTCAAAATTCTACTTTGATTGGAAACAGATGGTATCCTAGTAAAGTCAGGCTCTGGACCTGAAACTCTAAACAGGAAATACGGCCTTCACTAGCTGCTTCCCTAATCATTCCCAGAGCTTCATACTTGTTATTTTTATGAATATCCAGTATGACTTTCATCTTTGCCTCTTATCTACAAAGCATTAAATAATCTTCTCTCTTTGTCTACATAGGCATGTATATTTTATATATAGATTATATGTTTACAACATAAGAAAGCATTAAAACAAATGTACTTCCAACCTAACAACTAGTAAAGACACAAGGCATTAAAAATAATCTCACAAACTCAAGTTTATTTTCTATACAATTTTAAAAAGCCAACAACTATTGAGTAATTGTGTCAAAGACAACTTTACTGACATTCCTCACAAAGAAATACACAATCTAAATGTATTGCAGAAAATAAAACAAAACCTCACAGGTTTTAGTAAAAAGCAATTAATCTACACTGCTTTCCACGAAACAAACCAGTTAGAAGCTATCTGAACAAAGAAAAAGACTTACCGTTTTACCATTGTAGTAATACATCAAAGAATTGCTGCTCATTCCAGGAACAGGATAAGCACAATACATGTTGATTTTGAAAATGTTACTGTTTGCAGCTAATGCACACAGCCTCTCTCCAAGACATACATCCAACACTGCCAGAGTTAAAAGTCTTCAGCACTATGCATCCACACATGGATCTACTCAAAAGGAACTTATGCAAAACAGGACTGAACCAACTCACAGAGCAGAGAGGGAGGTTTATGCTGTAAGTAGCCTCTTTCAATTTCTAATAAGTCCTTGCATTGTGGAGTACACCAATAGGACAAACTATGAGATATTAAAAAATAGAATCACTTACAAATGCTAAATAATGAAAAGAGATTCAGTGTCCTAGAGATAAATATCCCAAAGAAGTATTAATTTTGTTACATATATGAGATCTCTCTCTCTCTCATCTATCTATCAGAAAGGCAAACTGACTGATCTACAAATCTCTTTTTAGTTTTAATTAAATTAGAGCACTGTGACAGGGAAACCTAGCATGCTACACCTCTACATTACCATCTGGCTTGGTCTAAAGTTGCTTCCAACTTTGATAAAACACATGATCAAGCAATCAAGAATTGGAAACACTGAATTATGTGTAACAAGGATCTACACAGTTAAGCCTTGTACAAAATCACTTCCTGGAGAAAGCAGACAGTCATATAAGTACCTCTTAACTAAGCTAGAACAAATTATGAGTTTTCTTTAAATTATAAAAATCATATTGGAAGAAAATGGAAAGGGACACATTCCATGAAAAATTGAAAAAATTATCTTGAAAATAAATTATCTGTTTTTAAAATGGAAATATTTAATAATATAGATTTTCAGTTATTAAGCTCCTTAAATTCTTCATTCATAACATCAATTAAATGTTTATAAAGAATTGCACTCTTCTATATCTAATACATATTAAGCAATTCAGTAATGGCTTAATATGGTAATTGTTACCAAGGTTTTGTTTTCCCTTATAAAGTATGAAAGGCTGGTGTGTATAACACAAGATGAGCACTGTAGCTGATAAACTAAAGATTTCTTAGAAGTCTTTCCACCCTATTAAGTTCATTATTGTTCTTAAGGAATACTTATATATTCATATTTTAATGCAAATGCTCAAAAAGGAAAAATCAGTGTGGGAATGAATGTCTTGTAGAGTTAAAAAATTCATTATATTAATATTTAGAAGTCAAAAGGTTTTAGACACTGTCAGCAAATACATATTTCTCACACACAAATACTTTTTTAAAAAAAGTTTCAATTTGTCTTTTGGTGTGGACAGAAAAACAGAATAGCAACTTTTCTTTTTGCTCATTGCCCCCATCGAAACCTTTTTGTACTATCACTTCTCCCTGTGCCTTGTAGGTTCTAACAGAACCTGATAATCAAAGAAGAGCTCACAGGCTGCAAAAAAAACACATTACTTTTTTTTAAAAAGACACCTTTGATGAGGCAGAACTCCTCTAACTTAGAAATATTCTATAAGGGATCAACCCCCCCCCCCATATTCTTATGAAACATATTGACCAAATTATAGTATTAAAACTAAATCAAACAATAAGGCCAGCTAACTTCACAATGTTTTAAAAACTGATGGTATTGGAATAACAATAAAACCTCCCCACACTCTCCAGATATAGAAAAGGCTAAGCAGCAGCTGCAAAAGAACATCACTGTACAGCAGACTATTAAAATGCCAGTCTGCAGAGTGGTTTGTAACTTCCTCCCTCCTGAGAGATCACAAAGACCCATTTCAGTCCTTAGAGAACTGTGTAAAAAGCTTTGATTTACAATTAACAATGCCATGCCTTAAAACCATTCAACTAAATTTTAGTCTTTCATAGACATACTCTTTCTCTCACAGAAGAGCTACTCTTAGAAAAAAAAAAAGAAAAATCAACCATCTAAAATAAAATTTCCTTTTTCTCTTGATTAAAAATGGGGGAAAAAAGTACTTTTGAATAAAAATCGAGGGATAAGGGAAGGGGAGCCACAGAGCACTGGTAATACTTCAACATTTCCTTCCGACAATCATTTTTTCAAAAATGAGAAAACTTTTATATGTTTGTTTTAAAAAATCCACCTACAGTTGTTAGGCTCATTTCTTTGGAATCAGAAGAAGAGAGTACTACGTTGTCTGATAAAACAAAAACATAATGTAGATCCAACTATGCAATTTTGGCTATTATTAAACCACAATAAAAATTTTAGTATTTCCTCATTAGTTCTTTATTGTAGAGGCAAACATATGATATTAAGAAAGTAATAAACAATACACAAGTAAGAGTTCAGAGTAAAGCCAGATAGCATAATATTTTACTGTTCTAAAGTATATCAAGCAACTAGATAAGATTTGCTGTTGAACCTGAATGTGAAATATAATAGTTTCTAAAGAGTTGAGTAATTAAAAGCTTTTGTTTCTACTCTTCATTTCTCCTCTCAAAAAGGCAGCCTCCCAATCACAATAAATATACACTCAGTATACACTACTGCCTGAGTGTATTTAGAAATGGGGATGGGGGGAAGCAGAGCATATAATCTACATATTATATGACATTAAATTTACTCATCAAAAACAGTAAATCATCAAGGAAACTGGTGGTAATCTAAATAAAATGTTTCCATATTCTACTGTACACTATAGTAAGGCTTTTTAGGTTTGTTATTCCAAAATACCATCTTTTTGAAGTTGCCTTACCGAAAAGAAACTAAAACTGGTTAATGTAGACAGCCTTTTTTTTTTCTTTTATAATAATTACAAATTATCTCCTATGGTAAAGTCTTTTTTCTCTTCCTCAAAAATATTTTTTGAAATAAATCTAGTTTAATTTATGTAACAGCTGCAGCACAATTTCTTTTTAAAGGAGACTCATATTACAAGGAAAAATGCATATAGATGGATCAAATGCTGCTCTAGTCAATGCAGTTGTTTAATCTTTGCCTTTTTTTTTTTTTAAAGAACATGTCAAGGGGTTAATCCTTTGACTCCATCTGACAAAACGAGTCAGCTGGAGACAGGATCACTTTTTAAACCTGATTTCAGACAGACAAGCAGTCTGCACAGGAGCTCTGAAATGCCGTGCACTTTTTATCCTGAATTGCTTCCACCCACAGTTCTACGTAATCACCTATGTGTTATTCTAAGATGATGTAATCTGACTTAATATTCATGTTACCTAGTCCAATAATTTAAAAAATCACCAAGTTTTGAAGCCAAATGGGCATACTGTATGTAACACGATTAATGAAAATGTCAGAGAACCCTGAACAAAATATGACTTGGAGCCATCATCTTTTATGAGTAAATTGATGAGTCCAGGCTTGAGGATTACTGCATTTCACCAATTTGCAAATATACCCCCTTCAATGGTCAGGATGTGATGCTTATTGCCATTCCAACAGTCATCAAGCAAAGACCTAAGCTAGATAAGAACAGGCTATAAAATAGTGCTTTGCCTAAGCAATTTAGTTTTTACTTAAGATTTAAGAAGAGATGTTTTCAAAAAGTCTATTAGGTAGGGACTTTCTGACAACTTCAGTTTACCTTCCTGGTCCCCAAGCAAAGTTTCCTTTTTCTTCTTATTTTTCTGTTGATTGGGAAATTGGCAGATCTTCCTTGGAGAGCTACACAATGTTTCTTGGGACTAACCATGTAGTATTTAAATTTTTTTATTAGCTCTTCTTTATCACCAATATTTGGATCAGTGTAACTCTCATAACTGTTTTTTAAACTATTCTTAAAGCAAGAATGATCAAGAATGACCTAAACTCCTAAAGTTTTCAAAAGAAAAGGTCAATTTAAATGAATTACGTTTTGAATGAATTAATAAAGGCCAGTTAGTGGTTAACCTTATTGTATATTTTTCTAAAATAAGCAGGCAACATTCAGGTGTTCCAAAAGGACAACGACCTGTCTGCAAAAAGAAATGTAAAACTGCTTATAGGATTCCTCATAAAAGTTTCAACATAATTCTAAGTTAATCAATTTCTGGAAAACAAGACTTTCAGCGTGATAAACGAAGCCAAACAAAGTTCTCGTGTGATTAATTCCACAAATGAACTCTATATTTTCCTAAAGTATGAAATTCAGTAACTAACTAATAAATTATGGCTGCAAAGGAGGTGGAGGTTGGTGGGTGAGGACAGTTTTAAAACATCAGTTCCCAACCACCGTTGGGAAACCTCCAGGGATACATGCTGGGCTGTTCAGAGTTATGTGAAAAATAATCAGTAACAATATTTAATTGTTATGAATATTATAAAATAAAATCTGGGCTTTGTACTTTTAGTGTAGTATATTTTCTTTTCTAACTTATTACCTTCATTTCCACTATTTTACATTAAGACAGGCATTGAACAAAACTGTCATATTTAAAAACAACTATTTTAAAAACAATTCATAGAAATGGGTTTAGAAGGGGTACACAAGTGGAAAAAGGTTGGGAACCACTGGTTTAAGAGGGTAGTAAGTGAGGGCACTTACAAGTAGACATATTCAATGCAAAATACCCTTCCCAATGTCTCCTCTTCCTTATTTAGTTCGTAGAGACGACTTGTTAGTGACTGCTGTCTCCTAAATGTGCAACGTTTATTTAGCCTGTCTAACTAAATCAGACAGCAAATCAGACATAAAAATTCTAGATTTTATATCAGAACATTATATATTGCAAATTTTTCTAGTATATGCTGGAAGTCATTCCTAAGTGTTCATGAAGTTTGTCCTCGGGTCTTTTTCCAATACCCTCACAATTCAGAAAATTTACCTTTGCAAAAAGTAAAACAAGAATATAAAACTCTAGTAAAATAATGAATCCCTCTTAAACCAATCTACTAAAATTCAATGCATATTATTTAAAGTTAATGCTAATGATCTGAAATCATATAGTGCATCTTCTAATTCAAAAATATCACTCATCCTGCTTACACCAAATCAATCAGCAAAAAGGCTTCCAAATATTGTTTTTTGTGCTCACTTCGGCAGCACATATACAAATACTGTTTTTCCACTGTATAAAAATATTAAAAATCAAAAACCTGATTTTGTGATCTTTATTCAGGTGATACGCTGAAAATTTTTTTCCAATTATGCCTTAATTGTGAGTACCTAAATCTTAGCCAAACCAATAATAGTTATAGTGGATGATATAGATTGGTCTGAGTACTTCTACACAATTTATTTGGATATGGCTTGGAAATAAGGAGCATTCACACACACATAAACATACACTTCTCAGAGCAGAATAAAAACATATGCTCAAGTCCACAAATCACCTCACCTCTCTCAGACATAGAATATCAGATTTCTTATTGTCTACAAAAGTCTCAAGTCTAACCTGAGTTTTAGAAATGCTTAATGATTAACAAATTAGAAAACACTTACCTGTATAACCAATGAAAACAATCAGCTACACAAACTGCATTTATAGGGCAAAGGAACACTTGTGTAACTCTCCTTTTTGACAACCATATGAGTATTAATATAATGAGGCTATATAAAACAGCCATACCTTCTAGAGGAGAAAGCAAACAAATCTCTTTCTGAGGTAAATAACCAGTATCCCCCTGACATCAACATTAACAGAATTGATAGATCATACAAAGCTTTTAAAGGCAATCATTAAGACCCCTTCAAATGAGAGAACTATAATTATTGAGAATATGTAAAACCTGAAGTAAATTGCATGTTTCTTTTGATCACAAACTCACTATGACAAAACAATTTTCTTTGAAAAATTAAAGGAGGGGGCTCCCTAGCAATTCCTGAATTTCTTGACTGTCCATCTTTCCCCACATGAATTGCAGTTTGTCACTTCTCATTTACCACTTGAAATAACATGGTAAAAGAATCATTAACTATGTTGCAACTTGATAATTTTCCTGCAGATGGCTCTGTAATCACAGAAGTGCCTAATGGTGTGTGCCTGCTTTAAAAAAACCAAATGAGGACACTCAGGTTTTTAAATTCCTCAGTAAGCCAGCACTTCTGAAAAGCTTGCAAGACTGGACAAGGCTTTGCACTACTGGCTTATTAGACAACCTAACAACAAAAGAAAATCGTAAGCAAACAAAGCTATTTTAAACAAATCATCTGCAGAAGGTAAACAATTCTTTCTTGGGTTGAGTTAGCTCTCCCTTAAGGAAAGTGCCAACAATCTTTTTGTTTCTTTTTCCGACCTGTACAGTTATTTTCTTCTGAGCTGGAAAGAGCTAGGCCTTTCCATTTATAAGAAATACAACAGCACCAAGGCATTCTATTTTAAAATTATTTTTAAAGAGTCCAGAAGTAACATCCTGCACAATCTGAAGATCTAAATAATATACATTAAGTTATTTCTGGCCCTCAATCTATGTTTTGTTTCAGTAAAAATTCTTGTTAATGGAAGCAATTTATTTAATACTTCATTCCTTTAATTAATTAAATATAGAGAGTCTATAAATTATCCTGTCTCATATTTCTAATGATCAAGTAACAAAGTAGAATTCATTTTAGCTAGATTACTGGAAGAAATCATGCAGATCCTGAATTTATGAGATCTTAAAAAGAATTGTTTCTTACTAAATTCTGATGACCACTCTCAACAAAAGCCAAATACTTTATTTTGAAAACATATCTGAGGAAGGTGTAATAAATCAAGAGGAGATGGGGGTATGGTATCAGTTCAACATGGCACAAGGCAAAACAAAACTGAAGTTTGACTAATGTTTATTTAGTATGCTTCACCAGTAAAGGCAATCTACAACCCCAACAATGTTTCCTTTATGAGACAGATTGGGAAACACACAAAACTTTGAAAGAAGAAAGTTAAGCTACTTGTTCTATATATCCATATCATATCCATACATAGTAGGGCAGAAGTATTCTTCCTATCACTCATTACTACTCTGTAATATGAGATAGACTGCTGGTATGTCATCTTATATGATGAAAAAGAGCACTGGACTAGGATTCAGGATATAGGGATCCGAGTTTTAGCTACACCTCTTAGAAGGCATGAGAGTTTAGGCTAGGCCACTGCATTTTCCTGAGTTTATGTTTCCATGTCTGCAAAAAGCAGATATTAAACTAGGTCAAAGATTTCCTAGCCATTTCACCACCAATAAAACCTTTTATTAACCACTCCATCCCAAAATACTGAATTCCTATTTTGGAAGATTTTGGTTTCTCAACTTCTTTTTTTATTGAGTTACAATGAATATTTCCCTCGTTAAACACACACACACAAAGCCACTTTCATTTAGAACTTCTGATTAAAGAGAAATGAAGCACTGCCATGTTATACTGAAATAACTTTAGTGAAAGGAATTTTATTTGAGTAAACTACATAATTTGTTAGGTACTCTGAAGTATTATACATCTTATTGGGTCACTATTTATGAAGACCCAGGGCTGTGACTGACTCATTGGCAGAGATAATACCTAGTGTCCACACAAACTTTAAACTGTATTTTTATAATCATTTCTGCAAGTGGCATAATTAAAAGTCTAAAGCCTCACATGAAATGAAAAGTTGATACAAAAAGGAATCCAAAAACATAATTACAGCTTCTCAGTTTTAAGCTAAGAGTCCAAATGCATTGAGTTCTATTAATATTTATCATTATCTAGAAAATAAAAGATGTTAGGCCATGTCCTTCAAATAAACATGAAAGCCTCTATAGAGATGGCTTTGCTATATATACTTTTAGCAAGCAACAGTGTTAAGGAGTCAAAAGGGTGCCCATCTTAACTAAGTAGGCTGTGACTTCCACACTTAGTCCATAGTAAAGAAGTTGGGCCTGTCGTTCGTTTTTTTGTGCCTTTAGGCTGGAGAACTTGGTTGATCAGCAAAAGAGATGGCTAAGTAGATTATAAACAAATGTGGCTGTAATGAATATGTAGGTTGGAAAGTATACAATAGGAAGGGAAAGGTTAAAAAGCAGGTACTGTAACAGGTGTTCGATCTTGAGGACACCTGTTGCCCTAACATTGATTATTTCTGATTTAAATGATTGATATTTAAAAAGGTTCAAAGAGTGTCACTACTGTTAAAATTGCAGTACAGATCATATGAATGTAAGACCACAATTACTAAATACTAAAACCTCACATGGAAAACCAAATGCAGGTCCACCTAGCTCTAATGTATTTAATTGAGGGAAAGACCATGCCTATGTAAATGGAAAGAATTTCAGTGATCTTTGCCACTGAAAAGACTTCCTTCCAGTTTTCTGAAGAAAAATTGGAGTTTTTTCTCCCTAAAATGCTTTTAAAAGTTTAAGCATCTTAAATGTTTTATAAGACAGTTGGATAAAATATACTTATAGTTCCTCCTTGAGGGATATTAACTTCAGATAGTCAAGCATGTTGTTTATACCTTCCTTGAGTCTGCTGAGCACGGTGTGGAAGAACAAAGATCTATAGCTGTACTGCTAATAATTTGAGTATGTTCATTTATTCAGTATTCACTGAGCACCTATTATGCACTTAGCTGCTGCAGATAAAGCAACAAGCAGCATAAACAAAATT
>PVKE010051599.1:0-10585 GCA_004027555.1 Craseonycteris thonglongyai | reverse complement strand
CAGCCACACTGGGTTCCTCCAGCCACACTGGGTTCCTCCAGCCACACTGGGTTCCTCCACAGCCACACTGGCCTCCTGCAGCCACACTGGCCTCCTGCAGCCACACTGGGTTTCTCCACAGCTAGGCTCACTCCACCGCATCGCCTCTGCTGTTCCCTCTCTCTGGAACCCCTTGCCTCAGAAACATCCAGGGCTCACTGCCTCATAGCTTCAGGCTTTCTCTCAAACCTTACCTTCTAACCACCCCACCCCCATCTTAATCTACCAACTCTCACATCTCCTGTACACATTATTTTCTTCCTCCACACTTCACATTTCCCATCTATTACACAACGTGCTTGTTCATGTCCTCACTGTTTCCTCTGAGATGTAAGTGCAATGAGGGCTGGGATCGTTGTCCCGCTCTAGGCTAGGCCCTATCGCCAGAGCCTAGCATGGTGGCTGGCAGGCACGCGGAGAATACTTGTTGAATGACCAGCATATCCTCAAATTTCGAAAGGATTAAATGAAGGGTGATGATGGATAGCATGCTACTTACCAGCTGTGTGGCATTAAATTAGTCACCTCCCTTCTCTAACCCTAGGTTGTACATGACCAGACAGAGGCCATCCTCAAGGATGTGGCTGTCAGCAGGCTGAGGCTGTTGGAATTCTAACTGCAGTGACCCTGCCACACGCCACTGTGAGACCTTGGGCAGGCTGCAAGTCTTCCCAGCGAGGAAGGTGCCTTGTCTTGCATGTGTCAATTCTTTCTGCCCTGGTCATGGGACAACGACCCATCCTAAGCCCTTGGCTTCTGGGATATTCCAGAACCTAGATCTGTTATGAATGTCAGTATTTTTCCACAGTGAAAAACCAGTCCCTCTGAGTTCTGCCGCTGAGAGGCAGGGGAAGCTGAGAAAAGGCTCAAGGGGTGGCCTTGTCCACTGACTCTGTCAAAAGAGCAAGGAACTGAGAGGATGCTTCACTTAGTGCGAGTGCAGCTCTTGGGTGATAGGAATCACTCTTCAGATCTGGAGACACGTTGGAGATAAGTTTGTCCAGAGCCTGCAAAGCGGCAGCTGAGTACTAGATGAGACTCAGGGACAGATCGTTCTGCTTTGAGTGTACATTTGGAAAACATCAGAATTTGGGGGAAGTCAAGGCCCACAGACCCTACCATTCCCTATTGCCCCACACCCAGCCAGATTCACATATTTGCTTTGTTGGCCTGGACCCCTGAGTAGGCCATCTGCACACTTCACAGGTGAACCCCTGTGAGAAGCTGACTCTTTGGGAAGTCATCTCAGCCTCCTGCTACCAGGACCATTCTGATTCCTATCCAGCCAACAGTTAGGAACACAGTAACGTCTATCATCTAAAACAGGCACGTCCAACCTGTGGCCCAGGATGGCTTTGAATGCGGACCAATACAAATTCTTAAAATACTATGAGAATTTTTGCAACCTTTTTTTCCCCTCTCCTTAGCTTATCAGCTAGTATTAGTGTTCGTGTATTTTATGTGTGGCCCGAGACAATCTTCCTCCAATGTGGTGCAGGGAAGCCAAAAACTTGAACACCACTGATCTAAAACCATCAAGTCATCCTCAGGCCCCTTCCCTTTGATTGTTGGTCTTCCTCTATTTTTTATACTCACCTCCTAATCATGTCCGTTTGCTAGTGAGAGGAGGGGAGTCAGCCTGCTTATTCCCTCTGCCAGGAACATGCTCTCTCCATAGCCTCCATCAGAACCTACTTGTGGCCTCTGGTCCTGCATCACCCCTTTTGAGAAGCCTCCCCTGACCGTCCCACTGCCCTGCCCTGGTCCCCAAACCAGCCTGATCTGGTCACATTGTTGCTGGGACAGGCACCTAACAGGGCCTCCTTCCCTCTAGATTGCACTGATTTCTTTACGGATTTGCTTCCCCCGCTGGACTGCTGGACTGAGCTCCCGCAGGGCAGTGGCTGGAAACACTCAGCTTTGTGTACATAGGCTTGGCGGAGGTGGGCAACCAATAAATGGGTCTTAAAAGTGTGATGAAAGAATGAGTGAATAAATGAAGGAAGGAGGGAGAGGAAGGAGGAAAGAAGAGATTCATTACTTAGTTTGCTTTTGGCTTTTCACACATTGGTCTGTCAGGGTCCTGCACCCACCTCTGTCTGCTGGGAGTGTGTCACCCCTCACAGAGAGGGACCCTGGGCCTGGGCCGGCCATGTGTGACTCTAATCTCACCCCACCCCTGACCACACCATCCCACCCAGTTTCTGCTCATTCTGTTGTTGTTTTTTTTGTTGTTGTTTTTGTTGTAAATTTTACACTATAATGCACACATCCCAAAATACAAATTATTCAGTGTACAGTTGGGTGACTTTTCAAAGTGGACACACCCACATAAGCAGAACTCAGATCAAAAAGGAGAATGCGAACAGTTGTTTTGTGCCCTCTTCCAGTCATTACTCCCCGCAAGGTTGACCATTCTTCTGGCTCTTTAATTTTCTTTTTTTATTATTATTGTTTTTGACAGAGAGGGAGAGAGAGAGAGAGAGAGAGAGAGAGAGAGAGAGAGAGAGAGAGAGAGAGATAAAGAGACAGAGAGAGAACTGAACTGGGAGAACTCCCCAGTTCAGGATATGGGTCCGCACGGGCCGAGGCCAGGATTTGATCCCCGGTCCCCGGCGCTGCAAAGTGAGCGCTTAACCCACTGAGCCATCCTGGTTTCCCCTCTTCTGGCTCTTATTATCATTAATTTTCCTTCTTGGTGTGTTATTTAAATGACAATATAATATGTACTTTTTGAATCTAGCTCTTTTTGCTTAATGATATGTTTATTCATGTTTGGGTTCATTCAGTCTCATTGCTATAATATAATATAAATGCCACAACTTATTTATTCATTCTGCTGTTGATGGACTTTTGGGTTGTTTTCATCTTTGGACTGTTCAGACTAGTGCTTTTGTGAGCATTCTTGCACATGTCTTGGGAAGAGTGTGCGCACTTTCAAAGCCTACACTGGCCCTTCCCATGACCACCCTTACTCAGTTGGCCACCTGTGGACTCTTCTCAGGTGTTATCATACTCAAGTATTGAGTAGGCATAACAAGTAAGTAAACATAAGATCTAAAACTATAAAACTCTTGTAATAAAACATGGGGTAAATCATTATGACCTTGAATTTGGTAGTGATTAGATATGATACCAAAAGGCCAAGCAATCATAGAAGAAATCTATAAACTGGATTTCATAAAAATTAAAAACGTTTGCACTTCAAAGGATATTATCCAGAGAATGCAAAACAACCCACAGAATAAGAGAACATATTTGCAAATCATTTATCTGATAAGGGGATTGTATCTAGAATATATAAAGAACTCTCAGAACTCAATAATAAAAAGACAGGTAACCCAAATTAAAAAATGGGAAATGGATCCAAATAGACATTTGTCCAAGGAAACTATACAAATGGTCAAGAAGTACATAAAAAAGATGCTTGATACTATTAGTTATCAGGAAAATGCAAATCAAAACCACAATGAGATACCACTTCACACTCACTAAAATGACTATAATGGAAAAGACTGATAATCACGAGTGTTGGTAAGGATGTGGAGAAATCAGAATGCTCACATTCTGCTAGTGGGAATGTAAAATAGTGCAGCTACTTTGGGAAACAGTTCCTCAAAAAGTTAGACACAGAGTTAGCAGACGATATAGCAACTCCACTTCAAGGTATTTGCCCAAGAGAAATGAAAACATATGTCTATGTATAAACTTGTACATGAGTGCTTGTAGCAGCATTATTCATAATAGTCAAAAGGTGGAAACAACTCAAATGTCTGAGTGGATGAGCAAAAATATCTATGTAATGAAATATTATTTGTCCATATGAAATACTGAAATGTGCTACAACATGTACGAACCTTGCAAACATTATGCTTAAGCGAAAGAAACCAGTCACAAATGAACACATGTGATTTCATTTATATGAAATGTCCAGAACAGGCAAATCTATAGAGACAGCAAATAGAATAGTTGTTGCTTACAAGTAGGGCTAGGAGAAACAGGGGCCTGAGGATGACAGCAAAGGACACTAAAAACCATTTTGTGTTCAACTTCACTAGCTATTAGGGAGATGCAAATCAAAACCACGAGGAGATATCACCTCATGCCTATTAGAATGACTATTACCAATAAAACAAGAAACAGCAAGTGCTGGAGAGGCTGTGGAGAAAAAGGAACCCTCATACACTGCTGGTGGGAATGTAAATTGGTACAACCACTGTGGAAGGCAGTGTGGAGATTCCTCAAAAAATTGGGAATTGCCATATGACCTGGCAACCCCCTTCTAGGTATCTATGCCCCAAATTTGAAAATGTTAGTCCTTAAAGACGTAGGTACCCCACTGTTCATCGCAGCACTGTTCACGGTGGCCAAGTAGTAGAAACAGCCAAAGTGTCCTTTCATACATGACTGGATAAAGAAACTAGTACATATAAACAGTGGACTACTACTCATCAATAAGAAAAAATGAAATACAGACATTTGCAACAATATAGATGGAACTTGAGATCATCATGCTAAGTGAAATAAGCTACAGAGAGAAAACCAAGAATTTTATCACTTCATTCATATGTGGAATATAAAACTGAAAGCAACAAAGAAACTAAAAGGCATGGACAGTCAATAATTCAGTGGTTACCTGAGGGGGAAGGGGGAAGGGGATTGAGAGAGGAGGGAAGGGAAGCCAAATATACGGTGATGGAAAGAAAGCTGACTCTGGGTGGTAAACACACTGTAACACATAGATGAAGTACTATAGAATGGTGCACCTGAAACCTATGCACATTTTACTAACCCATGTCACCCTAATAAACTTCACAATAAAAAAACATTTTGGAGATTATAGAAATGTTCTAAAATTGTGGTTACATGACTCTGAATATACTAAAAACTTTATATTTTAATAAATCTTTTTTTTTAAGTTTTATTTATTTATTTTATTAATTTTTTGACAGAGAGAGAGGGAGATACAGAGACAGAGACAGAGAGAGAACTGAACTGGGGGAACTCCCCAGCTCAGCACATGGTTCCGCATGGGCTGGGGCCGGGATTCAATCCCTGGTCCCCGGCGCTACAAAGTGAGCGCTCAACCCACTGAGCCATCCCGGCTTCCCCAAACTTTATATTTTAAATATGCGAATTGTATGGTATGTGAATTGTGTCCCAATAAAACTGTTATCAAAAAATTTTTTTTTAGGGCAGACGGCGCCCCTTGCCGGGGACCCTCCAGGAGGCCTAGGGGGACAAAAGTGGCTCTAATTCCAGCACTGCACATTGAAACAAGCCAAAGGATTTAATATGAAGCACAGAAGCAGATAGTGCCAAATAGCAAGTAGTTCTTTGTACACTTTTAGTGAGTGGGGCAGCATTTCCTTCTCCCACTGCTGCTGAGATGGCAGAAATTAGTCGAATTCAGTATGAAATAGAATACACCGAAGGTATTAGTCAGCGAATGAGGGTTCCGGAAAAATTAAAGGTTGTACCACCTAATGCTGACCTGGAGCAAAAATTCCAAGAAGGAGTACCAAATACTAGAGTGATTATGCAGGTTCCAGAGAGGATTGTCATGGCAGGAAATAATGAAGACATTCCATTTTCAAGACCAGCAGATCTTGACCTCATTCAACTTTCTGTAAACCTCTGGTACTGAAAACACTGCCTCATGTGCTTACGCTAAGTTTAAGTGAAAGACCACTAGATTTTTTGGATTTAGAAAGGCCTTCTCCAACCCTTCAAAATGAAGAAATGCATGCAGTTGGCAGGCTAAAAAGAGAGCGTTCTATGAGAGAAAATGCAGTTCGCCAAAACGGACAGCAGGTTGGAACTGCCTCCATGTGGCACAGATCAGATTCTGCCCCAAGAAATAACATGTCAAGGTTCCAGGCACCGATTTCTGCACCAGAGTACACTGTAAGAAGACAAAATGAAATGCCTTGTGACAGACCTGTGCTGCGTGGTGGGTCTGCTGCCGCCACCTGTAGTCCTCATCATGACAATGTCAGGTATGGCATTTTAAATGCAGATTCAGCAGTTGAAGGGACTTCAGATGACATCACTGCTGTAGATGCAACTTCATTAAGACGACAGATAATCAAACGAAATAGGCGCCTACAACTCCTTGAAGAAGAGAACAAAGAACGTGCTAAAAGAGAAATGGTCATGTATTCAATTACTGTGGCATTCTGGCTCCTTAATAGCTCTGGTTTCGCCGCTAGAAGTAACCTCAACTCAAAAATACTGTCTCAGCAGCTGGAAATGTAGAGAATTTGCAGACTTCTGTTTCTGTGTTTGCGCTGTATACCATTTTTATAGTCCATGCCCTGAAAATGTATTTCTTCCAGAATGGAAGGGGAAAGACTTATATTTGCAGAAGTAAAGATATGCTTCTGTCAACTTAGCTGTATTCACTTTTAACCAGTTCTCCGAAGTACATACCTACTTAAAGTTCTCCCTTTGCATGTTTTGTAAATAAGCTGGTTTGTTTTCTTAAGGATATTTTTGCATCATCAGTCTATACAACTGAGTTTCTGAATGGGAGAGGGGTAGAGATTGGATTTAGAAAAGTATCTATAAAAGAAAATTAGTACTTTCTTTTGTTCTATTTCTCAAACACTTTATTAAACAGTTCTATTCATAAATGTGTTTGCATCAACATTTCTTTTTTATTTTTATTTTTATTTATTTTTATTGTTTTTTTGACAGAGAAAGAGAGAGAGAGAGAGAGAGAGAGAGCGAAGTATACAGAGACAGAGAGAGAACCAAACTGGGGCACTCCCCAGTTCAGCATATGGTTCCGCACGGGCCGGGGCCAGGATTCGATCCTCGGTCCCCGGCGCTGCAAAGTGAGCGCTTAACCCGCTGAGCCATCCCGGCTTCCCCTGCATTCACATTTCAACATGAGCACTTATGTAGTCATGGTCTGGTATCAGAATTAATCAAATCAAGCCACCACATGTTTCATGATCACCTTTATTAAAATAATTTCTAACATTTTCAGGAATTTACCTACTATGTGTGTACAGTGTGCATTCTTTTTTTTTTTATATCTTTTTATATTTATAGAGAGTAATTATTTTATCTTCAGTGCATATTTATTTCTATTTTACTTTTGACAGATAGAGAGAGAGACAGAGACAGAGACAGCTAGAGAACCGAACTGTGGGAACTCCCCAGCTCAGCATGTGGGTCCTGCCTGGGCCAGAGCCGGGATTCGATCCTCTGTCCTCGTGGCCTCAAAGCGAGCGCTCAACCCGCTGAGCCGTCCCGGCTTTCCCCCAGTGTGCATTCTTAAGTTAGTTTTGCAAATGGTTATCTATAAAGTATGTTGTTACTCAAAAAAAAAAAAAATTTTTTTTAAATGATAGAAAGCTGGGACATCATTGAGATGGCAGCATGAGAGGAGCTCTTGAAACCTCTCCTGGGAAGACAATTTAAACAACTAAACTCCAACCAGAGAATCCCTAAGTAGTGCACAGCCTTGGCTGAGAAATCCAAGAAAACACCTAAAGCAGGAGAAACGGAGGCGCGTGAGGGAGGAAGAAAGGGAGCCGTGTGGAGACCCGCCACGGAGCATGACCTGAAGACCCACCCAGTGACCAACCCAGAGGCTGCCCCTAGTCCAGCAGAGGAGAGACTGATGGAGGTGGCAGCTGGGGACACGGGTCCAGGAGCAGAACGACTCTGGGTGGGTGGGAGGCCTGGAGCGGACAGAGGCGGAGGCGCCGATGCCAGAGCGCGGGGTGGACGGGAACAGCGGGCGTGGCTGACGGTGGTGCAGCTGCTGAGAGGCCCCGGTGTGGGTGCGGGGGGTGCAGCCGGGGCGCGAGGTGGGAGGCGGGAGGTGGGAGAGAGGATCAGGCTGCTGGCCTGGAGTTGGGAGGCTGGAGCTGGGGGCCCACGGAGCATGAGGCCAGCAACTGGAGCCGGAGGCAGGTGTTCTGGTGGCTGGAGTGCCAACACCGGGAATATATTCGCGGCAGAGGAGCCAAGTGGTCCTCAGTGAGGTGGGACCCCAACTGGAGCACTGTGGAGCGCTGTGTGGCCTTGGACATGGATGTGGCTGCTTTCCCTTGCTGTCTCCCAGGGCTCGCCCCGCAGGCCTCACCCATGGCGGGCCTCCAGTGAACTGCTGCTGGGAAGCCACCATTACCCTGTGATTCAATCAGACCTGTGCCTTTCCCAACAAGCCCCACCCCCACCTGTCCCGCTGAAGCCAGCAGAGGGATCTAGGTGTGGCAGCTTCTAACTGCAGTGGGATCTCAGAGGCATAAAATGCCATCGCCCACCATACCTTCCCAAATAGGAGGCATACAGAGACCAGGGCATCTGAGTCAAAGAGAAGCCCACCTTCTAGGAAGTCTCCCACTGTGAGAAAACAAAGTAAATAAGAGAAAAAATTATAAGTCACTAACACCAGCTAGGAAATAAAAGAAAGATACCTTCACATCTACCAAGGGAAAAGTCCTCATGTCCAGGAAATGAAATGCTCCAACAGCTATGAATACCCCTTTGAACAAAGGAGCTCAGAAAGAAAGAGAAAAATCTCTAAAAAAGGTACTTGAAGATATGGAATTATATGAGCTAAATGACAGAGAATTCAAGGTTGCAATTATGAAAATGTTCAAAGAGATCAGAGAAAGCTGACTGAGTACACAGAAGGAGCTATGTGATCTCAGAAAGGAAATGGAATCTATAAAAAAGATGCAAATAGAAATTCTGGAGATGAACAACACAATAAAAGAAATGGAAAATGAAATAACTAGCATAGGAAGCAGAGCTGACCACATGGAGAAAAGAATTAGTGAAATTGAAGACAAAAATTTGAAAATGTCACAGAAGGAAGAAGAGACAGACCTAAAAGCTAAAAGAATTGAAAGATACCTATAAGAACTATCTGATTCCATTAGAAAAAAATAATATAAGAATGATAGTATTCCAGAGGGAGCAGAGGATGAGATGGGCACAGAGAATTTACTTAGACAAATAGTAGATGAGAACTTCTCAAATCTATGGCAAGAACTGGAACCTCAAATCCAAGAAGCAAACATGACCCCTAGCTACTTCAATCCTAACAGACCCTCTCCAAGGCACATTCTACTGAAGATGTCAAAGGTTCAAGACAAAGAAAGAATCCTCAAGGCCACCAGAAAAAGAACACCATAACCTATAAAGAAAAGCCCATCAAACTTCTGCCTTATTTCTCAACAAAAACTCTAAAAACCAGATGGGAATGGAACAAAGTATTCAAAATATTAAAAGAGAAAAATTACCAGCCAAGAATTCTACACCCAGCAAAGTTATCCTTTAGATATGAAGAAGGAATAAGGACCTTTGCAGACATACAAAAACTGAAAGAATTCTCTAGCTCAAGGCCAGCATGTACAGAAATACTGAAGGAGTCAATTGGACCTGAAACACAAAGTAAGAGTAAATAGGGATAAACTGGAACAATAAAAATATAAAAAGGGGAGGAAGTAAAGACTTAATTTTCAAAGAGAATGGAGATAAGAAACATCCTTAAGAAAAGGAACCACTGCATATATGAAACTTTCTTTTATATAAAGTTCATGGTAACCACTGAAAAAGAACTTAGAATTGGGACACATAACAATAAAAGAAGAGAATACAGAAAAAAAAACCCAGCCATAAACCCCATCAAACTAAAATAACCAATGGGAATAAAAAAGCAAAGAAGCAATCGAAAGAAAGAGCTACAAGAAAACAAAAGATAAAATGGCTATAGGAAATCCTCGTATATCAATCATCACCCTAAATGTAAATGGACTGAACTCACCAATAAAAAGACACAGAGTAGCAAACTGGATTAAAGAACAAACACCAGCCTTATGCTGTCTACCAGAGACACACCTCAGCCACAAGGACAAACACAGACTCAAGGTGAAAGCGTGGAAAAAAATGCTCCAAGCAAATGGCACCCAGAGAAAAGCAGGTGTAGCCATACTTATATCTGACAAAGCAGACTTCGGAATCAAAAAGATAATAAAAGACAAAAATGGACATTTCATAATGATAAAGGGGACAATACAACAAGATATTACACTTAATATATATGCCCCCAACCAAGAAGCACCAACATTTACAAAGTAACTACTAAAAGATCTAGAAGGGAAAACTGACTAAAACACAATTAGAGTAGGGGACTTATACACCCCATTGATAGCCATGGACAAATCATTCAAACAGAAAATAAACAAAGAAATATCAGCTTTAAATGATATATTACAGCAATTGGGCATAATTGACATTTACAGGACACTGTCCTAAAACACAGAACTATACATTCTTTTCTGGTGCACATGGAACGTTTTCAAGAATAGAACACATGATGGGACAAAAGCTAGCCTCAGAAAATTTAAGAAGATTGAAATCATACCAAGTGTAGTCTCCAATCACAAAGCTTTGAAATTGGAGACGAACTACAAAAAGAAAGCAGGAAAAACCACATATACATGGAGATTGAACAACATGTTATTAAAAAATGACTGGATCAGAAAAAAAAGGAAGGGAAAAGATGGCGGCATGAGAGGAG
>PVKE010051598.1:0-10586 GCA_004027555.1 Craseonycteris thonglongyai | reverse complement strand
CAGTGCATAGTTATTTCTATTTTACTTTTTGACAGATAGAGAGAGAGACAGAGACAGAGACAGCTAGAGAACCGAACTGTGGGAACTCCCCAGTTCAGCACGTGGGTCCTGCCTGGGCCGGAGCCGGGATTCGATCCTCGGTCCTCATGGCCTCAAAGCGAGCGCTCAACCCGCTGAGCCGTCCCGGCTTTCCCCGTCAGTGACTTTCTAATTGCAGCATAATATTCTACAGAAATAGTATATCTCAGTTTAATTGGCTATTTCTTTGTTAATGGTTAATCGTCCTGACACTGAAACTGTTTCCAGCTTTAACTTGAAAATGTTACAATATACATCCTTACAAATGTATCTTCAGATATCAGTGCTTCTGTTTCCACAGAACAGATTCCTGAGATAACAATGCTGGGTTAAAAACGTTTTCCTAATTTTTCAAATTATTTTTCTTGTTTAATAGGTGATTTTCATACACAGAATTTCCTTCTAGCGGCAAGTCCCAGTGAGGTAACCAATTTAATCACTTTTATCCCACTCAATGAAGTATTAGAACAGTTAAATATAATAAATATTGTGATAGGGATATTCTTCAATCCACTATATTGTTTTTTTACTTTGATTTTTTAAAACATGATTCCTAAACTTAGGTACTTAGTAACTCTCCATCCAGTTATCAACATACTACATTACCACAAAACATACTATCACTGTGTCCCTGATATACACACACCCTGGATTCTGTATCTATTTGCCTTAAATTTCATGGTATGTAATTCAAAATCTAAACAGGAACAGAATAGCAAGATTCTTCTGATACAGTTTTTCTTTCCTTTTTTAAACCCAGTATAACACATTTCACATTGAAAAAAGACTAAGAAACAGTAACCAAAAACACCAATACCAAAATACTCACACAGCAACCAGCTGGATTTTGAATTTGATAGATGTTGGATTAAATTCTGGCTTGCTCAAATTATGTTCACATTTCTAGAAAGAAAAGTAAATGTATCAGAGGAAAACAAGAACATATTCTGCTAATCAACAGAGCTGCTAAATTCAGAAAAATAGCTTTTACTAAGGTTTTGTTTTATTCTGCTGTAAGACCACATATTTTGAAATAGTGTATACTAACAAAATACCGTATACAAAAAAAAACACAAAACGTTTGGAATTCTGGATATAAGCAACCATACTATATACTTTTGCAGTGCTTCAAAACTATTGAAATCCTAAAAATAACAGACACTGAGTCGTTACTATGTGTGCTGAACAATGTAGATTTTGCTGATTTTTTCTTGTTTTCTTTTAAACTGATTATTTTGATTATTTATTAGTCCTTTTTATTTCCTCTATAAATAGAGGAAGGTATATATCCTTGCTTTTAGAGGATTTAAACACCATGTTGACTTTCTGAGGTAGGTGTACATGCTATAACCATTACTGTCCCCTTTTTTCACTGATGATGAAAATGGGGCTCAGGAAGAGTAAGTAATCAACTTCTAAGAGCCAGTAAGAACTGGAGCTGAGATTTAAATCCAAGTAGTGTGATTTCAGATCTCATGCTTTAAAATATAGTAACATTTATTTCTTGAATGAGTACTATACAAACCTGGTTAAAATATTTTTTAATAGTACAAAAACGGTACAGTGTAAAGATACCTACTTTATCTTTCCCCAAAGCTAACCAGTTTCTCATGTGTTTTCTCACAGCTAGTCAATACACATCATCTTTCTAAAGGGAGCATTTTATATACTCTTCTGCCCTTTGCTTTTTAAACTTCATGTATCTTGGAATTCCGTAACAGCACAGAGGTGCCTTTGTATCCTACTGTAACTTATTTAACAAAGCCCAAATTCATGGATGTTTCCATGATTTTGCTACTACAAACAATATCACAATACATGAATCATTTCCCACATTTATAAACATATCTGTAAGATAATTTCCTAAAAGTGGATCAATGAGTAAGTGCACGTCATTTTCACAGGTACTATGAAACTACTAATTTTTGCGCATCTAATAATTATGAAATGGCATCTCACTGAGTTTCAATGTACATATTCCTTGGTTATTGTAAAAGTACCTTTCCTATTTATGGGTATTGAGATTTCCTCCGTCATGGCTTATATGTTAGTATCAACTGATTATTTTAATACTGGGATATCTTTTCCCTATTGATCTGCTAAAGTTCTTTACATACTCTGGACACTAATCCTTTGTTAATTATATGCCTTACAAATTACATTTCTCAGCCTACTGCCTATCTCTTCATTTCTTTATGAGTTTTCCTTGGAGTAGCAGGTGCATGTTTTACTTTTAATTTGTCAAATATAAAAATTTTTTCCATTATTGTTTGTGCTTATTTGTCTTACTATGGAATACTTTGTTACCCAAAGTCATGAAGATATTCTCTTATATTTTCTTCTAGAAGTTTTGCTCTTATTTATTCCTTAAAGTTTCCAATGTCCCTGAAGTTGATTTTTGTGTATAGAGATCCATTTTATTTTTTTCATATTATCATTGGACCTAGCAAAATTTAACAGCTATCCTTTCCCCAATGATCTGCAACACTGAACTTAGTAAAATCAAATTTCCTCACATGCACGAGTCTGTTTCTGCTTTCTCTATTCTATTCTAATAGTCTACTAATCTAATAGATGCACTTTTTATTACTTATTGTTTATAGCTACATTTCCCTTCCTTCTTTATACAAAAAGCTATGTACCTAGCATGCAACCTGCTTTCTATATTTAAAAATATACCCATATGGTATACTCTTTTTTATAGATTTATAATACTCATTGTGTGGCTATACCCTAACCTCTGCTCATTTTGGTTTGTGTAGACATCTATCTTCAGGGTAGATTCCCAGACATGAGACTGATGGGTCAATAGGACACACAGCTTATTTACATTTGGCAGATTTTCTTATAATGTCTTTCTCTGGTTTTAGTATTAGGGTAATACTGGCCTCATAAAATAAGTTATGAAGTATTCCCTCTGCTTCTATCTTCTAAAAGAGATTATGGAGAATTTGGTATTTCTTCCTTAAAATTTTTCTTTTTTTTTTAAGATTTGTTGTTTTTGACAGAGACAGAGAGAGACACAGAGAAGGGAGAGGGCCCAGAGAAGTCTCCATAGTTGAACATCATCAGTTTTTTGGGTTTTTTTTTCATAAAGTAGATATATTTTTAATTTTTTTTTAAAAAATATTAATTTATTTATTTTTGACAGAGAGAGAGAGAGAGAGAGAGAGAGAGAGAGAGAGAGAGACAAAGAACTGAACTGGGGGAGCTCCCAGTTCAGCATATGGTTCGGCACGGGCCGGGGCCAGGATTTGATCTCTGGTCCCTGGCGCTGCAAAGTGAGCGCTTAACCCACTGTGCCATCCCGGCTTTCCCATATTTTTGATTTTTTGAGGGTACTCGAAACTGTTTTTGTTTTGTTTTTTTAATTTTTATTTATTTATTTATTTTTATTGTCTTTGACACAGAGAGAGACAGAGACAGAGAGAGAACTGAACTGAGGGCACTCCCCAGATCAGCACATGGGTCCACTCAGGCCGGGGCCGGGACTCGATCCTGGGTCCCCGGCGCTGCAAAGTGAGCACTTAACCCACTGAGCCATCCTGGCTTCCCCAACATCATCAGTTTTTGACATGGTTTTGTTCCATACAGGTGGGGGGAGCTGCACAGGACAGGAATCAGGCTGGGGGCCTCCCAAAGGGGAGGCACACCCCCTCGAGCCAGGGGCCAAACTGGGGGGCAAGAACTGAACTGGGGGCCTCTCACATGGGAAACACACTCCAGTTCAGCATATGGATCCACATGGACTGGGGCTGGGATTTGATCCTTGGTCCCCAGGGCTGCAAAGCGAGCACTTAATCCGCTGAGCCATTCTGGCTTCCCTTCTTCCTTAAAATGTTTGGTAGTATTTATCAGTGAACACATCTTGGCCTAGTGCTTTCTGTTTTGGAAGGTTATTAATTCAATTTCTTGCATAGATATATACCTATTCAGATTGTCTTATTTCTTGTGTGAATTTTGGCAGATTGTCTTTTAAGAAATTGGTCCATTTCATCTAGGTTATCAGATTTGTGTCTTAGATTTGTTCACTGTATTCTTTTAGTATCCTTTTCATTTCCATGAGAATTGTAGTCATATCCCCTCTTTCATTTCTGATATTAGTAATTTGTGTCCCCTTTCTTCTTTTTTTTTTTATTTGTAAAATTTACTGGGGTGACATTGGGTGGCAACATAGTTTCCAGGTGTACAACTCCATATTACATCATCCATGTACTGCACTATGTGCTCACCACCCAGAATCAGCTCTCCTTCCATCACCACATATCTGGTGCCCACTCCCAACTCTACCTCCTTTCTTTTTTTCTTAAGCCTGGCTAGAGGTTTATTGATTTTATTGATATTTTCAAAAAATCAGCTTTTGGTTTCATTGCATTAATAAGAATTAGAGCAGAAATCAATGAAATTTTGTTTTCAATTTCATTGATTTCTGCTCTAATTCTTATTACTCCTTTTCTTCTTACTTTGAATTTAATTTGCTTTTCTTTTTCCAGTTTCCTAAGGTAGAAACTTACAACACTGACTTTTTAGATTTTCTTTTTTAATATATGCACTCAATGCTATAAATTTCCCTCTGAACACTTTCACTTGCATTTCATAAATTTTGATAAGTTGTGTTTTTATTTTCATTTAGTTCAAAATATTTTAAAATTTCTCTTGAGATTTCTTCCTTGACTTATGTGTTATTTAAAAGTGTGCTGTTTAATCCACATATTTGAGGATTTAT
The DNA here is from genome assembly GCA_004027555.1 of Craseonycteris thonglongyai. Classification (NCBI taxonomy): domain Eukaryota; kingdom Metazoa; phylum Chordata; class Mammalia; order Chiroptera; family Craseonycteridae; genus Craseonycteris; species Craseonycteris thonglongyai. Next base: position 5,782 of record PVKE010051598.1, on the reverse strand, counting down.
CAGTTATTTTTGTGTTACTGACTTCTAGCTTAATTCCATTTTGATCTGAAAGCAGACACTGTACTGATTTCTATTCTTTTAAATTTAAGGTGTTCTTTATGTCCCAGAATGTAGTACACCTTTGTTAAAACAGTGTATATTCTTTTGTTGTTGGATAAAACAGTCTATAGATGGCAATTATATTCAATGATTGGTGGATATAATTAAATTCAAATATGTCCTTACTGATTTTTCGCCTGCTGGATTTGTTCATTTCTAAGAGAGGGGTATTGAAGTCTCCAACTCTGACAGTGAGTTTACCTATTTCTCCCTGCAGCTGTCAGTTTTTGTCTCACTGTTAAACAGTCTATTGTTAGGTGCACACACATTAAGAATTGCTATATATATCTTCTCGGAAAGTGACTCCTTTTCTATTATATAATGCCCTTCTTTATCCCTGATAACTGTCCTTACTTTGAAATCTGGTCTGAAATTAATATGGCTACTCTTGCTTTCTTTTGGGTTTTGTGTTAGCATGGTACATTTTTCTCCATTTACTTTTAATCTATATATGTCTTTATATTTCAAGTGAGCTTTTCCATTTTTTTTAAAAAGGGTTTCCATTATAGAAATTTTCTAGCATATGCAAAAATACAGAATAGTATTACAAATCCCTAGGCATCCATCATCAAGCTGCAACAATGAACAACTCATTAGCAACAATGGCCCATCTTGTTTCATCTACATTCTCTTCCCCTCCCGTGATTATTTTGAAATAAATATCAGATATCATGTCAATTCACCTATATTTTGATATGTATCTCTAAATGATAAAGCTATTTAAAAAAGTTAACACTATTATTATCCCTAAAAATAAAAGAAAAATTATTTTAATAACATAAAAGTATAGTGTTTTAATTTCCCCAAAGGTTTCATAAATTTTTCTTTCCTTCCATATTCTTTCCCTTTCTTTCTTCCCTCCTCCTTCCCTCCCTTCCCTATGTTTTGTTTGAATCAGGAACTGAATAAAGTCTACACACTGTTTGACATGTCTATTAGGTCTCTTCTAATCTAGGTCTGTGTTTTTTAATAGCAGCAGCAACTAGTCACATGTGTATATTTAAATAAATTAAGATAAAAATTCAGTTCCTCAGTTGCACTATCAGATTTCAAGTGGTCAAAAGCCACATTGACTAGTGGCTGCCATGTTGGACTGTGAGATACAGAACATTTTCATCATCACATAAAGTTCTATTGGACAGGTCTGATCTAAATGTTTCCTTTTCTTTATTTTTGTACAATTTTCTTTTTATTGAAGAAGAACTGTTGTTTCTTCTATAGATTCTCAGAGCCAAGATTTTGCTAATTTTTCTTCTTTCTGGCTTTCTTTTAAACTGCTTATTGTTTACTAGTCTTTTTTGTTTCCTTCCTACTAGACTAAAAGCTATACATTTTTTCACTATTAGAGAGATCAGTACTATGAACTTAAACTTCAGATACCTCAGTTTCCACATCTGGGGTAAAACATAGCTAACAACAGTACATAGCTCCTAGAGTTATGAGGACTGAGTTTATCTTAAATAGTGCCTGGAGAGCTGATTCTGGTGGTGAGCACATAATGCAATGTATAGACAATGTAATATAGAATTGTGCAACTGGAAACAATGTAACTGTTATCAACCAATGTCGCCCCAATAAATTTAATACCAAAAATAAATAAATAAATACATAAAATAAAATTACATAGTGCCTGGATACCTATACATTCTCTGTATTTACTACATTCCAGAGATTTTGATACTGGCCAGATATCAATCATGTTTACTTATGTTTCCTTTTCACCTGGTACAAATGGCAATGCTCACTACAGAATGCAATACTTACCCGGCAGCGCAGGGACCGCTTGATCAGAAGATGTTTGTGACGAGGATAGAGCTGAGAAGCACAGATTGGTTGGAAGTCAGGCTGTAAGAGGCGCTGTTGAAGGGTAGTCACTAGCATAAAAGTTAGAAATCACAATTAGTTTAGTGATGCTCAAAATCAGACGTATATGAAATAATTACATAAAATAGCATGGCTTTATGAATAGTATTCTTCAAAAAACAACCATACAGAAACTAGGCATTTTAAAATTCTTCAAACGATTACATCTCTTACATCTATTTTATTTTCTACATGATTCATTTTACTAACAACTATGCTGTTAAAAAGCCCAAATCACAAGGTGTGGAAGTAACAAAAGTAAAATTAAGTTATGAAGTATAAACAAAGGAGAATCATGTGTAAAGTTACCCTCTGTTAAATTTACTGGTCTTGTATAGTAGTCTTCAGGCAGAGGTTCCATTTCATCTACAGCCTGAGCTGGCTCAATCTTTATCTCTTTCTGGTCCTCTCCTTCTTTAAGGCTAAAAGAGAAGCAGGAATAATTTCTCAAGGGTCCACCTGAGGTATTTTCTAAGTATGAGAATCTTCACCATTGGCAATACGTATTGAAAATCACATTCCTTCAGTCGTCATGTTGATACCTGCTTTTTTTTCTCAAAGGCACTTAATGTCCAAACTTACGAAAGCCCAGCCAGGGTACTGATGGTCGCGCCAGCTCGTGGTCGCTGAAGCCTGGTTCCAAGACCGTATTTGTCCTAAACAGAGTTCAGAAATTCCTATTAGAAATTCTACCTTTATACATCCTACTTATCAAGAGGTTTGGGTGGGATAGCATGAAAAGCTTAGGGAAATAAGCAAAAAACAAAACAAAATTTTAAAAAGCCTCTTTTTAAAGAGAGTAATTTGTAGCCTCACATCATCTGTTCTTAAAATAAAAGCACCAAACATGGAGGCTGAAACTACATTAATACAATAGAACTGAAAATGTGGTTTGTTTTTTCCACTATTAATCTAAAAGTATCTATATGATATGGCTTAGACCAGAAGTGTCTAAGACACACAAAGAATGTCTTCTTGGAACACCAGTTATCATCTGCTAACTTCGTCAGGGTTAGCAAGAATCATAAAAAAGAACTTACCACTACATGAATAGTGTGTTGCTGTAGGCCCCAAATTAGCAGCAGGTTGCAACAGAGACAAAAAACAAACAAACAAACAAAAATGTGCATAAGATAGAAGCAAACTCATACAGCAGGTAGGTTATATGGGAAAGTTAGCAAAATAATGCATTTAATTCAAACTCTTCTAAATACACTGGTGCATATGGTATTTCTATCATTGGGCTATGCAAAAAAAAAAAAAATTATTAAGGCTTCATTAAAATCTTTGGCTTTTAGGTGCTTTCCAAGTTTTAATGCCTTATTAAATTATAAACTAGATATTTTTCTATGGACCTTACTAGTTCTTAGGGTGTCAATAGCTTAACTATTCTCATGCAGAAGTAGTATAAGTTATTTAATCTTTACATGTCTCATGTCCTCAATTGTAAAATGAAGACATATTATCTACTCCACAGGATTATTTTTGAGGATTAAATAATATATGTAAAGTGCTTATTAGCACAGGGCTTGACACATCACTGCCATTCAACAATTATTATTAAATGCCAACCTGCATGATTCCAAGCAAACACAAAGAAAACAAATTTTTCTGTGAGAGCAAATAAATCTTGGAGGGCAGTAACAAAAGCTCCAAATCTTAATCTCTTGATTCTGATTGGTAGCACACAAACTAATAGAGAATGACTACCATAAATAATTTCTATCAAAAGTTACATTTGCATATATGACTATTTATTTAACCATACAGATGCACTGTGTAAAAGTCAGTGTTTTCATACTGGAAAACTATGGGAAACTGCCCCCCAAATTATGTTAGAGTTTGGAAACCAGGATGTCAAGGGTCGGTTACATGGTACTATGAATAAAATCTACCACTTGCCAATTTCCTTCTGATTTTCTTTAATACCTAAAAGCTGTAAGAATGCTATGGTGTCTATAAATAGCCTCTTTGGAGAATAATCAAAGAGGAGTGACGGAGAAAGAAACACAAATTTCCTTAAAACTCAAAGAACTCAAACAGAACTCATGATAGGGCAAAAGCATCACTGTTGGATTTAAACATCTATAATTTGAGGACCCTTCTCTGCTGCCCATAACTTCAGGAATCTATGGATAATGGCCACTTTCTGAAATGGTCACTGTCCTTATGCCATACAGGTCCCGATCAATGAAGTGCAAACTCCCTCCTGTACCAAGCCCTCACCGAGAAAGCCAAAGGCATATAGTTTCTACGCCGTGCCAGTTTCTTGCGATCTCGCTCAACCTTCTCTTTCTGAGCAAGCTGCTGATAATATTCAATTAGTTTATTCATCTGTAATAAATCAGAGTATTTGTTTCACGAAAAAGACAATAGGAAACATACAAAATTAATCAGATAATGAGGCACATAATAAACATAGCACAAATTAAAGTGAGCAAGTTTGCTCTCTTCTTCAAAAAGTATTTTTCTTCATTACATGATCTATTTCAGAATTAAAATGGAACCCTTTAAGTTTAATCACAGGTATAAATGAGCAATGAAAAGGCTTAAAAATATCATGCTTTCTTCTCACTGCTTTTACTTCATTACTTATTTCCCCTAATAACTGCTATTTTTTCTGCATGGCCACAGGACAATCTATTTCTAAGAATGTCACATTTCATACTCTATTTTCTCCCCCCATTCCACCATACATTTTAAAAATATACAAGAACTGTCCAAAAAGAAATCCAGTCATAACTACCTCTATTTCTCATATTACATGGCTGGATACTTTTTAGACAGCCTTTGTATATTAATAGTAAAAACAATATATATTAATTGTGAAAAGTTCAAATAATATACAAACATAAAAAAAGTGAAACTTCTTCTAGCTCAAGTTCACCCACTATTATAGTTTAGATATCTATTACACTTACAAACACAAGTATATAATTTGCATACATTAAAAAAAATCCATGTATAGACATATAGCTTTTATATGTATAAAAATAAACATAGGTCTTTATTTTCTCCTCTTTGCTTAAAACCTTTAAAGCCTTCTCTACATGGTCCTGCATAGTCTGACTATACAAATACTTCTCTCCATTCACCTGATGCTGTTTCTCAAGTCACTCACCTTGTCAATAACTTGCTTTGCTGCTTCTACTTATAAGCTCCTTGCATATGCGATTCCACTTCTTTGAATTCTTTCCCTTTGTGCTTGTTGTCTTCAAATCTGAGCAATAACCTCAGATATGGACCTCACTAGTTGAAATTCCCCTTAAATGTTCACATGACACAATTTATCTCTTCTTCATATTACTTAGTTTTCCCTTTATCTGGGGCTTATTTGACTTTTGTTGTCCCTTCAGACTTAAAAGAGGGCAGGGACCATGTATCCCTATTATTCAGTACAGTCCACGGCACACAGTAAGTGCTCAATAAATATTTGATGAATGGATACATATTTTTGTGCGTAAGTATTTCTGTTGGTCAGAGTTCAAGAAGTAGATACTGCTGAGAGCTTAATAAATCTGTATTAATTTACACTAACAATAGTATATGAAAAAGGTCCAATTCCCCACACCATCATTAAGAATATCTTCAGTGTTTCTCAACCAAAATGCCCTTCGATAGATGACTGGATAAAGAAGATGTGGTACATTTACACAACGGAATACTACTCAGCGATAAGAAATGATGAAATACAGTCATTTCTGGCAACATGGATGGACCTAGAGACCATCTTATTAAGCGAAATAAGTCAGAATGAAAGAATCCGGAAAAATATGACCTCACTTATAGGTGGAATATAAAACTGAAAGTTACAAAGACA
>PVKE010051597.1:0-10589 GCA_004027555.1 Craseonycteris thonglongyai | reverse complement strand
GTCCCTGGCTGTTTAACTGCAGCAGGCTTTATGGTAAGGGTTGTTGTTTGTTGTTGGTTTTTTTCTTCCTTGGCAGTAGGCAAAGACTTAATTTTCAAAGACACACTCAAAACTCAAACAGCCCTGAACGCCTTACACTGAGAGCAGAGTGTTTTCTAGGCTTGTTTTGAAATATTACCATTTTTTTATTAGGCAATTTTATCATTGTTATAAATAAGTAATTGTACTGGGGAGAAGGGATAATCCTTATTTAATTAAATTCATCTATACTCCCAGGTTGGCAGCAACAAGACATATGTGAGACTAATACCCACAGCCTGCCTCTTTGCATGTGCAATTAAAAATTCACTCTACAGTAGCACTGGCAGTTTAGTGTTGCTTTTGGCATTTACAAATTCTTTTATTTTGTGACTTTTTTTTTTTACCATACACATATGCTGGAGCAGATGTTGCTTATTTGTTGTTTATTCAAATCTGTAGGCTCTGGCAGCTAACTCCATTGTTCTGTAATGAAGCTTTATTCACTGTCCTGTATTAGGACCCCGTGCCTGCAGGAGAGGCTGCGTGCGTTCCCAGTAGGACGCCACAGTTATTGCCCTTGGAGTTGGCTGTTTATAGTTGGAAGCTTGCATTGGCGGGTGGGGGCAAACAACCACAACAAAGGCTGGTGGTTCCGGTTGCGGGTGAGAGGAAGGAACCAGGCCGGAAGGGCACCCAGCACTGCTCTGCGCTCTGTGGTCCTGCCCAGTGGCCTCAGCGTACCATCCCATCCCCTCTGCTGCAGGGATTGGGGTCCGAGACTGGGAAGCATTTCCTTCCTGCTTTTTCTCTTCTTTTCCTTTCTTTTTCTCTCTCTGGGTATTTAATTTGTTCCCAAGCAGGGTTCTGCTGCAACTCTCCACTCACCCCTGGATTTCCCGTCCCTCCAGAGATCCATTAAGGGCCTCTTCTAGCCAGAGGGGCTCTATCCAGCACAAACCCATGTCTCCCATAGACCACCCCCTCATCCCCTCTTTCCTCATCCACAGAACACCTCTGGCCGCCTGTCACGGGGGTATAGCCACACTTCATAGAATCGAGAATGTCAGCTCTGTGTTGACCCAAATAAAGACCTGCTCGTCCTGAGAGCTCCAATGCCAAGTTGGAGACATTCGCCTTCTGGAAAACCCCGGCCTTGGCCAGGAGGCGATCAATCAGAGATGTAACCACCTCCATCTGGCATGTTGTGACATGGAACCTCACTATTAACACATTTGTGATTCATCTTGTCCCAGTGAGTGGTGCCAGAGATCAAACCACGTCCTCCCTCCCCGTGGCAGCTGGGAGCACTCTAGCTTCCCAGCACGCAGAGTTAACACATTGGCTCCTGTGACATTGTGAGTAGCAATTCTTTTAATTATCACACCTTCCCTCCCCCTCCCCACCCACTGCACAGACATTTTGGCACCAGGGGGATATTCTGCAGCCGGCAATCAGTACTTCTCTTAATTGACTGAGCATATTCCAATAGTGTGAAGCTATTACCCACTATCGAATGACAGGGCAGTTGCGTGGTGCTAAGTTCTGTAGCTCAAACACCCTGCACTTAGAGGGTGTTGCCTTCCATAAGGATGGGGTAGTGCTCATTCATCATTGTTTTAAAAAATCAATTCTCTTCATTGTCTATCTATGAATGTGAATCTCCTTAGGATTGAATTCAAGGTCTTTGTCTTTCTGGCCTCAGTCCATCCTATCTCACTTCCTCTCCCACAGCCTGAGCTCTGTGTGGAGGGGTTTGTTCTGCGTTACCCAGCACCTCTCTCTTTTACATCTCAGTAATTACATTGCTCCCTTTTCATGGGGTCCTTTCCATATACCTAAACCCATCCATTCATCCCCGTCTCAGTTCAATCATTACCTCTCTTGGTATCTTCTCCAAGGACCGTATTTCCCAAATTCCTTCTTTGGTGTTCCCATAAATGTTGATGTGTCTTTACCACAGGCCTTATCACAGTATTAAAATATATGCCCCTAACTAAATAGGTGCTTCCTTTCAGGATTCTTTGTATACATACATCTCTTGGCTATGGATTGGCATCACATCCACAGAGGGGCCAGTATGGGGAGTGGGTTTAAGGAATGGGAATAAATCTGTATTGAGAATTCTGGGAGCCAAGTACTATACAAGGCACTTTACATTCTTACTTCATCTTCATAACCACCATAGGAGTAGGTGGATTTTAGTCCCATTTTACAGAAGAGAAAACTGAGGCTCAGAGAGATTAAGTAAGTAGATCAAGGTAACCAAGCTATTGAGTGACTGAGCTAGGATTCACTGATCTATTTGATCTCAAAGCTTTTGTTCTTGCTAAAATACTCCTCTATTGCCCTAGCAAAAAAATTTAGTGGTGTTACATTACAATAGTCAAGATACTACCCTAATATAAGCATGTAAGTAGAACTAGATTCAACAGAGAAAATACTTATAAGAAAATATTAAAATTAATGTACATTAATATGATTGAAATGGTCCACGCCAAAAAAAGGGGAGCAGACCAAATGTTATGATTTCACCAAGAGTTGTGTTTATTTAAATTCAGGCTTAATAATAACAATTTTGTATGATTAAAACCTCCATAGATCTATTCTAGATATGAAAATAAACAGAAGCATGCTTTTTTTAATGCCACTTATAAAAATTAATTTTTTGCTTAACAAGAGATATGTTTCAGAGTTTATTTCCAGAGGATATTTTATGTCTGAAATAAAACCAAGATCCTTTTTTTCGTTTGTTCTAGCCTGAGAGGTTGTTTCAGAAGAGGATTAGAAAATCAGTCTCTCATCGGCCTTTTTGAGCAAGGAGTGGTGATTATGGAAGGAAGGGAGGGTGTGGCCAAGGCAGTTTATAAAGGCCAGCAAAGAAGAGGGAAGGGGAGGTTAAGTGCATGCATTCAGATGATCCGTATCTCACATTTTATCTCCTATGCTTGCCCCAGCTCAATCCCACTACTTTCTCCTTACCACTTCCTAGGTCCCTGTCATTACTGGCCAAGTGCTAGTATGAAACCATTCAAGGTGAACATCACATTAAGAAACCAGGCCCTTAATTAAGAAGTTGGGAGATGCTGGGATGGCTCAGTGGGTTGAGTGCTCAACTTTCAATTCAGGGGTCTGAGAATCCAGTCCCCAGACCCGGGCCGTGCGGACCCCTATGCTGAACTGAGGTATGCTTCCCATGTGAAAGGCCCTGGCTCCCAGGGCATGCTCCTCATGCAGAAGGCCCCCAGCTCTTGGGGGCATGCTTCCCACGGGGGAGGCCCCAGGCCCAGTTCCTGTCCTTCGAGTCCCCACGCACACCTGCGTGGAATGAAACCATGTCGAAAGCTAATGATGTACAACTATGGAGACTGCTCTGGGCCCTCCTCCTTCTCTCTGTCTCTCTCTCTGTCTCTCTGTCTTTCTCTGTCAAAGCAATTCAATCAATCACTCAATCAATCAATCTTTTTTTTTTTTTAAAGAAGTTGTTGTTAGTCTCAGGTGGTTGGAAAGTAATGTGAAGATCAATGTCTTGGGGGAAAGTCACAGCTTCTCATCTCCTTTTCCAGGGTCCCTTAGAAGGAAGTTGTCGGTTCTTGTCTTGCGTAGCAAAAATCATTCTGTATGATCAGCATAAGGCTTTAGAAAAAGTTGAGAAAATAAGGTATCCCAGTGAAAAGGAAACTGTGTTAGAAGAGGCTTGGACTATTAGCGATCCCCCATCCATAACTGACCCTATTCTGGCTGTTCTCTCCGCCTTGGAAAGAGAGTTGGCGTTGGCCTCTGCTAGCCTGCCCTGGGAAAGTGGAAGCCAGAGGTGAGGCTGGTTCTTCTTCCTGGGAAGAGAGGTTAGAGAGGGGCTCAGAGCCAGAGCAGCTGAGATTTTGATTGGTTTCTTCTGCTGCCAACTCTAGTCTGCGTCTGGTGCCCACACAGCCATCAACGATGATGCCCGACATGGTCTATTTGCTTCTGCATGTGTAGTTTGCCCACCTGCATGGCAATCGCTCCGGTTTAACCTTGACTGGGCTCTGACGCATTAACCGATAAGATTTAAGATGTCTTTTCTACACTGTCACATGATACGAACCTGAGGTATTCTATTTTCACTATATGACTTTCTTTAAGTGTTTAGAATTGGTCAAGGGGGAGTTCTGTTTTTATATTGTTATATCACTATGGTTCCTATTATATTAATAGATAATAGATTAATAGTATAAGCGCTTGCCTCTTGAGAAAGAAGACTTTCATAAAACAGAAGTTGCTCTTTGTTAGCTGTAAAGTGGACAGATTATGATTCCCTAACTGTCCAACGGTCCTGGCAGGTGGGCCTTGGTAACTCAGAGGACCCGACACCTATTGAGATCTCCAAATGTGTTTGTTCAATGGGGGAATGAGATCAAGAATGGTTTCTCAGGGGCTATGTTTCTACCTATGAGAGAAAGACAACAAAATCAAGCCCCTCCCGAAATGTCCTCACAGTGCTTTGATGCAAGATGACTGAGATAGACACACAGAGACAGACAGAGGGGGACAGAGGCAGGCGGAGAGAAACTCATGACGGCCAAACCCCAGAAACAAGTGAAACCAAGGTCACTGAGATAAAATTGGACAAAGATAATGTAATCCTGAATCATAGATTTCTGTTGATCTGAGTTCATATGGAGAAAGAGGAATAAAATATTTTTATGTGCATTAGATTATCATTTTCAAATGTTAAAATCAAATATTATATCAACTGGGGATTTGGTCAAGGATATTGAAGAAGAAACTAAAAGTTTGCATGGAGATACTGATTCTGAATAAAAGATATGGACCAAGATATTTGTGGCAAAGCATTTTTTTTCCTTTTTGTTTATTTTCCTTTGTGCATATTGCCAACTCTTTCTACACTATTCAACACCTCCTGAATTTTTTTTTTTTCACAAAGTAAATGTTTATATCAGGTAAGCTAGCAAATCTAATAATTTTTATTTACTCTGAGCATCTATCCTTATGGTAATTTTTCTTTTCTTTTTCCTGTGCATGGGATGACTTCTAAGCCTGCTATGAAGTAGTCAGCCTTTGGGATTTTTCTTTGCCTTTTTCTTGAGTTAGACGTTCTCTTTTCTAGAACTCATATTTTCTTTCTTTGGGTTTTCCCTTTTCTTTCTATTCCTTTTTTTTTTTTTTTTTTAAGAGCATCCTCCAATGACTTCATTAGACAAAGCTCTGCCCTCAGTGTGTCTTTCCCATCAAATAGACAGTGGCCCTTAATGCCTGGTGCACAGCTACCGTTCTAGGATTTCTTATCATCCATGGGTCAGTTCTCTTCGATTGGATTATTTTTGGATCTCCCATTTTTTGTATTTCTCTATCTTGACTGATGCCTTCACTTCGATGGAGGATTATCTCCAGTAGCTTCTTCTTCCTCTTCTTTTTTTCTTTTAAGATTTACTTTATTATTCTTCACAAAGAGAGAGAGACAGACAGAGAGAAGGAGGAGAGCCCAGAGCAGTCTCCATAGTTGCACGTCATCAGTTCTCCACATGGTTTTGTTCCACACAGGTGGGCGGAGGTCACACAGGGTGGGAACCAGGCCAGGGGGTTCCCACATGGGTAACACACCCCAGTTCAGCATATGGGTCCACACGGGCTGGGGCCAGGATTCGATCCTTGGTTCCTGGGGCTGCAAAGCAAGTGCTCAACCCGCTGAGCCATCCCAGCTTCCCCCAATAGCTTGTTAAGAAGTGTGCAAGAAGAGGAAATTTTTGTAAGACGTGTATTTGAAAATGTCTTCATCCTGGTCCTCACACTGATATGTTGGCTCAGCATCCAATTCTACGTTCATTTTCTTCAGAATTCCAAAGGCCTTGCTTCATTGTCTTCTTGCTTCATTCAAATGTTTTACTGTTGAGAAGTCTAAAGCCATAGTGAACCCTGTTTATTTTTCTCTCCCTTTTGAAGCTTAAAGATTTTCTCATTGTCTCCAGTGTTCTGAAATTTCTTAGTGATATATGTAGGCTGATTTCTATCCATTGGACTGGGTATTTAGGGCCCAGGGCAATTACCAATCCATGCCCTTCAGGTTTAAATTATTTGTTAATAGTTTTTTAAGCACTGGTTTTCACTTTTTCTGCTTTGGGAAATTCTATCATATTTATCTTGGCACTAATGAACTGGTACTCTAATTTTCTCAAATTTGCTCTCCTATTTTCCATGCATTTGTTTTTTAGCTCTGATTTCTGGAAGACTTTCTCAAATGACCTTCCAACACTTTTAGAATTCATTTCTGTTTTCCCATATTTAACTTATGTGAGGTTTATGTTGTCACAACGCTTTTTTTTCTTCAGCATCCTATTCTTATGTCATGGTTGTAATGCTTTCTCTTATGTCTCCCAAAATATCAATGATAGTTTATGTGCTTATAGGAATGTACATATCTGCAGTTTCCTTCTCACTACATAGTTCCTATATCATCCTTATTGTGGTCTCTATCTTTCATGTTAGAAATTATCCTTAGATACCTAGCAATTTTGGTTTGAGTGCTTATGATTAAGAATGAGGGGAAGCTGGGATGGTTCAATGGGTTAAGTGCTCACTTTGCAGTGCCAGGGACCGAGGATTGAATCCGGCCCCAGCCCATGTGGACCCATATGCTGAACTGGGGAGTTTCCCCAGTTCAGTTCTCTCTTTGTCTCTGTATCTCTCTCTCTCTCTCTCTCTCTCTCTCATCAAAAACCAAAAAAAAAAAAAAAAAAAAAAAAAAAAAAAAAAAGAAAGAAAGACATTCTTAGAAAGATCATTAGAATTTCTGAGTATGGGGGATGCTGGGATGGCTCAGCAGGTCTTGCAGCCCTGGGGTCTGAGGATCGAATCCTGGCCCCTGCCTGTGTGGACCCATATGCTGAACTGGGGTGTGCCCCCAAATAGGTTCTCATTGGGGTGAGCTTCCATGTAAAAGCCCCCCTGTTTGGATCCCAGCTTGTGGGGGTGTGCCTCCCATGTTGGAGGCCCCCAGCCCAATTCCCACCCTGCGCAGCCCCCACCCCACCAATGTGGAACAAAACCCTGTTGAGAACTGATGACGTATAACTATTGAGACTGCTTTGGGCCCTCCCCTTTTCTCTCTCTCTGTCTCTGTCTTTCTGTCAAAAATAATAATAAAATAAATCTTTAAAAAAAATTTTAATGTAATTATTTTTAAGGTAGGATTTATATCTGCCATTTTGTGCCATACTTTAAATGTCATATATTTTATTCCTCTATTTCATTATCACTGAATTTTTTTTTAGTGAGATAGTTATTTTCTAGTGTACCTTTTCTTACCTGTTATTTTGTTTATTATATTTTTAAATTACTTTCCCAGTATTTCTGTGAAAAATTACAATATCTTAAAACATTCTAGCTAGGATTAGCACCAACTTAATTTTTATAATATATAAAAACTTTCTTCAATATACTTTCATTCTCTCCTCTCTCCTATACAGTATTATTACCATACAAATTACATTTTACACATTATAATTCCATTTAACCCAGTTCAATAATTATTGCTTTATTATGACATCTTTTAACTCAAATGAGAATAAAAGAATTACAAGCAATTGTATATTTTTTATTGTCTTTATATTCACCTATGTAGTTACTTTTATTGATACTGTTTATTTTTACATGTGGATCTGAGTTACTGTCAAAGTTCTTTTACTTCAGCCTAAAGGACTCACATTCATTTTTCTCATAAATCAGTTCTACCTAGTGATGAATTCTCTAAGTTTTGTTTATCTTGAAATGTCTTGAATTGTTCTTTATTTTTGAAGGAAAGTTTTATTGGATATAGAATTTTTGCTTAACAGTCCTTTTTGTTTCAGTACTTTGAGTATGTCATCTCATAGCCTTCTGGTCTGTGGTTTCAGATGGGAAGTTAGCTGTTAATCTCATTGAGTTTTCTTTGTATGTTACGAGTCATTTTCTCTTGCTGCTTCTGAGATTCTTTCCCTTTTAACAGTTTAACTATGATATATCTAGATGTGAATTGCTTGAGTTTATCTTACCTGGAGTTCATTAAGCTTTTTAGTTGTGTAGTTAGTGCTTTTCATCAAATTTGGGGTGTTTAGGGCCACCATTTCTTGAAATATTCTTTATGCCTCTTTCTTATCTCTTATCCTTCTAGGATTCCCACTATGTAGGTTAGTACATTTGATGACATAAGTCTCTGAGGCTCTGTTCGTTTTTTAAAAATTGTTTCTATCTGTTCTTCTAACTTGGCTAATTTCAATCAACTTATTTTCATAGATGCTGTTTTGTTTTGTTTTTTTCTTCTGCTTGCTTGAATCTGATTTTGAGTCCCTGTATTGAATTTTTTACTTCAGTTGTACTTTTCAACATCACATTTTTATTTGGTTCTTTTTATATTTTCTGTTTATTAGTGTTTTATATTTGGTGAGATATTGTTCTTACATGCTAATTCAGTTCTTTAGATATTATTTTCTTTAATTCTTTAAATGTATTTATAATGACTGATTCATTGTTTTTGCCTCTTGAGTCTAATATTGCATTTCCTTAAGAACACTTTTATTTAGTTTAGTTTTGTTTCGTTTTTTCCTTTGTATGGGCCACACCTTCTTGTTTCTTTGCATGTCTTACTTTTTCTTTTATTTGTTTTAAATGAAACATTTTAAATAATATAGTATGACAATATTTTTATTTTGTTGTTTTTGAAAGGAGGTAAGAGAGAGAGAAAGGGGAAGGACCCAGAGCAGTTTCCATAGTTGCACATCACTAGTTGTGGCCTGGTTGCATTCAATACAGGTGGATGTGTGGCTGCACAGAGCAGGAACCAAACTAAGGGTCTCCTGCATGAGAGGCGAGAAACTTCACCACCCAGCCATCTCGACGGTTACCAATTGTGCCATAGTTCAGCATATGGGTTTTCAGGATTCACTCTGTAAGACCTAATTGCCCATCACTTCATAGTATGTCTGGGACATCATTCTCTGCTCTCCTCCCTGACTCTCTGTGTACCTTTGTCTTCTATCAGTTTCTAAAATATATTCACATTACCTTTCATCTGTCTCTATTAGCCTGACATGATCTTCTGTTAATTTTTAAATACAGAGTTGGGTCCTTCCTCCTTTTCCTTACAAATGTGTCTGCAAGTTATTCTATCTTTGTCTCCAAAGGCATTAGTGAACTGTGTTGAGCCCATATGCATACCTGTGTGAGATATTTAGGGGTGAAGGTGGGCTTATAATTATTTTCAGGCAATGAGATTTTTGTCACTATAAAATAGAAGATTTAATGACTACATTTCTAGTACAACCTTCAAATTTTACATATGAGGAAAGAAAGGTCCATAAGGTTTGTTCCAAGTGCCACTGATAATTATTGACAAATCCAGGTGTAAGACTCTCAGTTCTGAATCTTCAATTCTGACCATTTTGTGATTAACCAATTCCCCGTGTAACATATCCTGAGTTATTATCTGTTTGAACCATATGTGTAAAGCCAAGTTTAAGCAATTTAAGTTAAATCCACTACACCAAAGTACTTTGATGTCAGAAACAATGTCTGATTTGTCTTCAATCCTCAGAATTTACCTTAGTGCTTAATACACAGCAAACACTAAAAAATATGTATGTTGAGAAAACAAATACTCAAGTGGGTTTTTAAATAAACATATTCAGCTTATCAGCAGATAAAAGTTAGAATAAGCTTTTCTTAAGATGTCTTCTTTTTTTTTTTAAATCTTTTTTTTATAGATTTAGGTTATAGAGGCTCAATCAAAATAAAGTGACCTCTCTTAAAATTAAAAGCTATATTTCAAATTCAGCTATACTGAATGTTAATGAGAAAAATTCTTTATTTACAGATATTTAGTGATGATAAAAATCTTCCACAAACTTTGTTAAGACTTCTTTATTGTTGGCTAAGTCTGTAATTCTTCCAATGTTAAAAGGAGCCCAAGTTGATTCTAAAATCTAAGAACAGACAGAAGTTCAAGTGGGTTGTAAACTTGGCAAAAACATGTTCTATCAAGAAAAAAAGAAAGCAGCCTCAGAATCTGTTCCTGTGCATGCATCTTCTGGTTTTCCTTTTGTAGGAGCAAAGCTCTCTCCACACACCCCCACCCCCACCAAAAAAAAATCATCATCATCATAACATCACATAAAGCAGTGGAGTATATTTTGCTTTACTGAAGATATTAAAATCGCTTGTTTGAAATTAGGCCAGCTGGATAACTCCTTTTGGAGGAGTTACACAATCATATTTTAAGTTTGGGTGTATGACCTTATGTTCTGAGCATTGCCATGGATAACATTTTTTTTTAAGATTTATTTTATTGTTTTTGACAGAGAGAGACAGAGACAGAGAGAGACAGGGAGAAGGGGGAGGACCCAGAGCAGTCTCCATAGTTGTACATCATCAGTTTTCGACATGGTTTCATTCCACACAGGTGGGCGGGGGCGACGCAGGGCGGGAACTGGGCTGGGGGCCTCCCGCGTGAGAAACACACCCCAGTTCAGCATATGGGTCCACATGGGCCGGAGCTGAGATGCAATTCTTGACTCCTGAGGCTACAAAGCGAGTGCTTA
>PVKE010051596.1:0-10590 GCA_004027555.1 Craseonycteris thonglongyai | reverse complement strand
GGATCGAATCCCGGCTCCGGCCCAGGCAGGACCCACATGCTGAACTGGGGAGTTCCCACAGTTCGGTTCTCTAGCTGTCTCTGTCTCTGTCTCTCTCTCTATCTGTCAAGAGTAAAATAGAAATAAATATGCACTGAAGACAAAAAGATAATTTCTCTCTATAAATGTGAAAAGATAAAAAAAAAAAAAAAAGAATCTAGATATTTAATTTTACTTAACTTTGTCATTAGACCAACTCAGAAAACTGGTGATAATTGCTAGGAAAATACATAAACAAAACTGATTCATTTATTATTCTTTAATAAGAACTAGTTTTATAAAAATTGCTAACTGATTATTGTTAACTTTATAATTGCTTATTTCCAACCCAACAGAATGACCATGCTTAGACTGAATTGGTCCCAGTTCTTAAATGGCTTAAGTTAACCCAGATATAGACCCTAATTATCATTCTATGTTAGTCTTGGGAAAAGTCCTAAATTATATGTCTTTTCAAATATGCAGAATTTTATTCATTTGCTACAATTGCTCCTCCAATTTATTTTGTTTAGATTTGTTGTGAGCTAGAATTTAGAATTTGTTGTGTTCGTAAATGTTTAGTATCTTAGGAAATCTGGCATATTTTCTCCAGTATTTTGTAGAGAATATTGGCAACTTTATTTAGTTTTTATTTTTAGAAAGCATTGGACACGTTATTGCTTCTCAAGCTACCACTTACAAAAATACTAATACAAATGAAGCTAATCTAAATATACTGTATATTATTCATGACACTAATAAAAATTGATACTGACATTTTCATCTTCTTATTATGCTCTATGTCAACTACTATCATCACCATTAGAAAAGCAATTTATAACCACAGTTCCACCTTTAATCATATTCCTTATTAGCATTTCCAGTCTTTTCTCCAACACAATTCAGGTTACAGGTGTTGCTGAGAAAGCCCTCTTGTGTCTTTCTGAACCATGACTATTGTATCATTTTTGCTCTTTTCTTTTATTACTATTACCCTTACTCTGATCCTCATGCTATTGCATCTACTAACATTGGTAATTCTTTCAGGTATTGGTAAAGTGTTTTTACACTGGGCCATCCTCTTTCTCTAATTAAGAAAATGTATTATAGCTTCTGAAATGGTTTTCATATGGGACTACTTAGAGACTCAAATGAACTCAGTACTCTTAAGTATATTAGAGTCAAATCCTGCTGTCCCTTCATGGTCTTATTGCTGCTTACCAATTTATTGGCTTAAGTTTTGTAATGAACATTTTCATTTAGTTGTCCTTTTTTACTTTATTCTTATTTATATAATTTGTTCTGTCATTTCAAAGCTTATCATCTCGCATTTTCTTGTAAGTTTTAAAATATTAAATGTTTCTGGAACTCTGTAATCTATAAGCTATAGATTTAATAGCAACATTTAACAGATGTGAAAAAAATTTGCGACATAACTTTAGATGGCTTTCTTTTTTTCTTCTTTCTTATTTAATTCACTATATTCTTTATATCAGTTAAACATTTTACTTAATAGTTTTCTTTCTTTCTTATTTATTTATTTATTTTTAAGTAGACAGTTTTCTTAGTAACCATGGTTTTATTAAAACTACTTGTACAGATTTCTGGAGATGACAACTCTAAGATAAAGAATGAAAAAAACTAATTTCTATTATTAAGTGTTACATAAAGCTGCCATCAGGGTTAAAGTAAATAAGTAGTTCTAATCATGAGGTTGAATAAAAGAAAGGAGAAACTTGTCTTTCTATTATTGTTATGATTTCAAAAATACATTTAGATATTTCAACAATATACCTACTATATTTATGTTAGCAACATGTCTTTCTAAACTTTACAGCCAAACCCATGAATTAGATTAGAAGAGACTGACAGCTTAAAAAATACCCATTTTTCTATAACCACTTTGAAGGGAAAGTGAGACTGATAACCAAAGAAAGTGATGACAAGGATTTCATTTAGAAGAGAAGTATCCATTTAGGGAATGCTTGAGGTGTCACTGTCTACTTCTCTGCTTTCCTCCACCTTCCTCATCCACACCTTGTGTGATGGGTGAGGCATGTGAATTAGAGACATGAGACACTTAAACATTTTCTAATTATGTTAATTCTTCCTATCCATTAAAATAGTATATGCTCCCATTTATTTGTATTTTCTTCAATTTCTTTCTTCTATGTTTTATAGTTTTCTGAGTATGAGTCTTTTACCTCCTTAGTTAAATAAATGTCTAGGTAATTTATTATTTTATGCAATTGGAAATGAGATTGCTTTTTAAATTATTTTGTCTTGATAATTTATTACTGGTGTATAAAAATGCAACCAATTTATAAATATTAATTTTCTATCTTCCAACTTTACTGAGTTCATTTATTAGCTCTAATAGATTTTTGGTGGATTCTATAGGGTTCTCTCCATATAGTATTTCATTTGCAAATAATGACAGTTTTACTACTTCTTTTCTGATATAAATGCCCTTTTTTTTCTCCTCTGATGGCTGGTAACCGGTACTTGAAATATTATGTTGAACAAAAGTAGTGAAAGTAGATTTCCTTGTCTTATTCCTGATCCAAAAGATTAAGCTTTTAGGTTTTTACCACTGAGTATAATGATAGCTGTGGGTTTGTCATGTATGGCCTTTATTATACTGAGGTATGTTTCATCTATCCCCACTTTGCTGAGAGTTTTTATCATGAGTGGGTATTGCATTTTGTCAAGTGTTTTTCTGCCTCTATTGATATGATCGTATGATTGGTATCCTTCATTTTGTTTAGGTGGTGTATCATGTATTGGTTTGCAGATATTGAACCAGCCTTGCATCTGGCAATAAATCCCACCTAACCCTGGTGTATGATCTTTGAAATGTATTGCTGTATTAAACTTGCTTATATTTTACTGAATATTTTTGCAGCTATGTTTATTAAGTATATTGGCCTATAGTACTTGTTTTTTAATTTCTTTGCCTGATTTTAATATCATGGTAATGGTGGTCTCATAAAATGGGTTTGGGAGCTTTCCCTCCTCTTTAATTGTTTGAAATAGTTTGTGAAGGATAGGTATTAATTTTTCTTTGACTGCTTGGTGAAATTAACATGTGAAGTCATATGATCCAGGGAGGGCTTTGTTTCTTGGGAGTTTTTAAAGTACTGATTCATTTTCTTTAGTAGTTATAAGTCTGTTCACATGTTCTATTTCTTCCTGATTCAGCTTTGAAAGATTGTATGTTTCTAGAAATTTAAACATTTCTTCCAGGTTGTCCAATTTATTTGCATATAATTGTTCATATGTAGTATCTTCATATAATCCTTTGTATTTCTGTGGTGTTGGTTGCCACTTCTTCTATTTTATTTATTTATTTATTCATTTGAGCTCTCTTTTCTTCTTTACATTTCTGGCTATTGGCATATCAATTTGTTTGTTTGTTTGTTTGTTTGTTTGTTTATTGTTTTTGACAGACAGAGAGACAGAGAAATGGATAGACAGAGAGAGAGCGAGATACAAAGACAGAGAGAAGGGGGAGGGCCCACAACAGTCTCCATAGTTGTACATCATTGGTTTTTCCACATAGTTTCATTCCACAGGTGGGCACTGGGCTGCACAGGGCAGGAACTGGGCCAGGGTCTCACCCCGGTGAGAACCGAACTGGGGGCACTCCCCAGTTCAGATTATGGGTCCATGCGGGCTAGGGCTGGGATTCAATCCTGGGTCCCCAGGGCTGCAAAGTGAGCGCTTAACCCACTGAGCCATCCCGGGTTCCCCTAATTTGTTTATTTTTGTCAAGGAATTGGCTCTTGGTTTTAGTGGTCTTTTGTAGTGTTTTTTTAATTCTGTTTCATTTTTTTCTGCTCTGATCTTAATTATTTTCTTCATTCTACTCACTTTGAGCTTTCTTATTCTCCTATACGTATAAAGTTAGATTCTTTATTTGAAATTTTTCTTGCGTCTTGAGGTAGGCTGTTTGGGGTCATTGTGTTTTCATTTTTATTTGTCTCAGAGTATATTTTTCTTTTTTTCTTTTCTGCATTCATTGTTTATTATGATGTTATTTAGCCTCTATGTGTTTTGTGTTTTTGTTTTTCAGTTTTCTTCTTGTAATCAATTTCTGGTGTTATACCACTATAATCAGAGAAATGCTTGATATGATTACAATCTTCTTAAATTTATTTATTTATTTATTGTTAAATTTATTGAGGTGACATTGATTGATAATAATTGCATTGTTTCCAGGTGTACAATCCTATATTACATTCCCTATACATTGCATTATGTGCTCACCACCCAGAATCAGTTCTCATTCCATCATCATATATTTGATGCCTCCACCCTACTCCCAACCCCCAGCTCTCCCACCCACTTCCTCCTTTACCCTCAGGTAACCACTAAGCTATTGACTTTGTCCCTGAGTTTTTGTTTCTTTGTTACTTTCAGTTTCAAATTCCACCTATAAGTGAAGTCATATGGTTCTTGATTCTTTCAGTCTGACTTATTTGATGTTTTCAAGGTTCGTCCATGTTATCACAAATCTCTATATTTCATCTTTCCTTAGTGCTAAGTAGTATTCCATTGTGTAAATGTACCACAACTTCTTTATCCAGTCACCTATCAAAGGACGCTTTGGTTGTTTCCATGACTTGGCTGCTGTGAACTGTGCTGCAATGAATATTAGGGTACATATAACTTTGTGAATTAAGGTTTTCAGGTTTTTGGGGTAGATACCCAGAAGAGAGATTGCTGTCATAAGGCAATTCCATTCCTAGTTTCTTGAGAAATCTCCATACTGCCTTCCATAGTGGTTGTACCATTTTTAAATTTATTAAGATTTGTTTTCTGTACTAACGTGATCAATCTTGGAAAATGGTCCATATACACTTGAAAAGAATGTATATTCTACAGCTTTAGGTTACAAAAATGTACTAAAAATATCAATTAAGTCTATCTGGTTTAATGTGTCACTTAAGGATATTCTTTCCTTGCTATTTTTCTGTCTGAATGATCTATCCACTGATGACAATGGGATGTTAAGTTTCCCTATAATTACTGAAGTACTGTTTATCTCTCTCTTTATATCTGCCAATATTTGCTTTATCTTTAGGTGCTTCTACATTGGGTGCATACATGCTTCCAAGAGTATATTCTCTAGTTGGATCTGTCACAGCTGTTGTTTTAAACTCTATTTTGTCAATATAAGTATTACTACCCCCACTTTTTTTTTTCATTTTTATTTGCATGAACTATCTTTCTCCATTGCTTTACTTTCAGTCTGTGAGCATCTTTCAATCCGAAGTAGACCTTTTGTAGGCAGCATATGTATAGTTCTTGTTTTATTCTTTTTCTATTCAACCACCCTATGTCTTCTTTTTTTTTTAAGATTTATTTTATTGTTTGAAAGGAGAGAGAAAGAGAGACAGAGAGACAGATAGAGAAAGGGAATGGTAGAGCCCAGAGCAGTCTCCATAGTTGTACATCACTAGTTGTGACATAATTTCATTCCACTCAGGTGGATGTGGGGCCGCCTGGGGTGGAAAATGAACTAGGGGGCCGCATACATGGGAGGGAAGAACCTTCACTGCCATCTCAGTGGTTACCAGTTGCACCATAGTTTAGCATATAGGTTTGTGTGGGCCAGGGCCAGGATTTAATTTCCAGACCCAATGGCTGCAATGAAAGCACTCAACCTGCTGAGCTGTTCTGACATCCCCCACCCTATTTGTTTTCAATTGAAGCATTTACTCTATTTACATCTAAAGTAATTATTGATTTAAATTATTTAGTTATTGCCATTTTTTAATTGTTTCCTGCTTATATTTGTATTTATTTTTTCTGTTTATTTCTTATTCTCTTGCTGTTATCACTTGCATGTCAATGACTTCTATGGTGTCATTTTTGGATTTTGTTTCTTTACTCTTTGCATACCTCATATAGATATTTAAGTTTTGGTAATCATGTACTTCCAAAAAATATCTCACCATGGACTATGAAAAATAGAGGCATTTATAACTAGATTTTTTTCTCATACAGCCCTTGTATACCAGGATATACTTATAGCAGTCTGTTTTAAGTTGATGATCACTTAAGATTGAGCATAGTCTAAAATCACTACAATTTTACTCATCCCTCCACATTTATGTTTTTGTCATTTTTTAAATTTTTTTGTTATGTGTGTTCATGTGTATGCCTCACATTATCTTCTGTTTAGCCTTTTGCCTTTTGTACTGACTTTGTAGTTGGTTGATTCATTACTTTTACTGTTTGCCTTTATCAGTGAGATTTTTTTTTCTTTCTTATACTTTCTTATTCATACATTTTATCTTTTCTCTTCTACTTTTACTAAAGAAATCCTTTAACATTTCTTAAAATACTGGTTTAGTTTTGATGAGCATTTTTAGCTTTTTATTCTCTGAAAAACTGTATATCTTTTCTTCAATTCTGAATGATACCCTTGCTAGGCAGAGCAATCTTGGTTGTAGTTATTTTATTTTTATGACTTTTAATATATTATGCCACTCCTTTCTGGCTTGAAAAGAATTTCTGAGGAAAAATCAGCTGTCTATCTTATGGGAACTACTTTATATGTAACTAACTGCTTTTCCTTTGTTCTTTTTAATATTCTCTCTTTGTCTTTAACATTTGGCATTTTAATTATGATGTGTCTTCATGTGGACCTCTTTGGGTTCATCTTTTTAAGGACTCTCTGTGCTTTTCTTACTTGTAAATCTACTTCATTCATCAGGTTAGGAAAGTTTTCAGTTGTTATATCTTTAAATAAATTTTCACTTTCTTGCTCTCTCACTTCTCCTTCTGGTGCCCCTATGATGAGAATTTTGGTATACTTGATATTACCTCAGAAGTCCCTTAAATGATCTTAATTTTTTTTTAATCATTTTTCTTTTCGCTGTTCTAATTGGGTGTTTTCTGCTACATTGTTTTTCCAATCACTGAATTGATCTTGTACTTCACCGGATCTGCTGTTGATTCTCTCTAATATTAATATATTCTAAATTTTAGTTCATGTATTCTTCATTTCTGATCACTTCTTTTTATGGTTTCTATCTCTCTCTTAAGGATTTTACCTAGTTGATCTATTCTCCCCAAAGTTCACTGAGCATTCTTATAACTTGTGTTTTAAACTCTGTATCTAGAATATTGATTCCCAAGAGGTGGTACACATACCCCTGGGGGTACATGCTGGGCCACTCAGTCATATACAAAAAATAATCAGTAATGGTGAAAAAATAAGTAATATAAAAATGCAAAATGTTAGTTATGGAACAATAGAAGTTTAGTTTGAATCACCACTAATAGTAAAGGTTAAACATTAGATCACATTAGCAAATGATGATTGCTGAGGGTGTGGCTATGAACCTTCCCCTCAAACTGCTCTTCTACCAATCATTACGCACAGTTTCAGAACAATCCATTTGTGACATTTTTAGTCCTTCCCAAACATATAAATATATCTGTAACCAGATTGTTTGACCAGTTTAGTTATTGACTGAATAAAAGTAAGAGCATTGGGAAAGCTGGGATGGCTTAGCCGGTTAAGTGCTCACTTTGAAGCTCCGGGGACCGAGGATCGAATCCCGACTCCAACCCATGCGGACCCACATGCTGAACTGGGGTGTGTCCCCAGTTCAGTTCTTGCAGGGACCTATGTGGGAGGCTCCTGGCCCAGTTCCTGCCCTGCGCAGCCCTGTGCCTGCCTGTGGAGTGAAACTTGGAAAACTAATGTCAACTATGGAGACTGCTCTGGGCCCACCCCCTTCTCTCTGTCTCTCTCTGTCTCTGTTTCTCTCTGTCAAAAATCAATGGAAATAAATCTTTAAAAAAAAAAGTAAGAGCATTATCTTTTTTTTTACAGTGTTGAAAGAAGTTTATTTATTTATTTATTTTCTTTTTAAATATATATATATTTTTTTTTTTTGACAGAGAGAGAGAGAGAGAGAGAGAGAGAGAGAGAGAGAGAGAGAGATACAGAGAGAGAACTGAACTGGGGGCACACCCCAGCTCAGCATATGGGTCAGCACAGGCCGGGGCCAGGGCCGGGATTCGATCCTCGGTCCCTGGCGCTGCAAAGTGAGCACTTAACCCACTGAGCCATCCCGGCTTCCCCAAGAGCATTATCTTTAATCATGATTCTTTTCAAGTAGTTTTTTTAATTTAAAGTCTAACATATTTTCACATATTATTGTCAGTGAGTTTTAAGCATGTCAGTTATGGATTGGTGGTTGAAAACAGCAATGCTTAAAAAAAAGACAACTTGATGTGGATTATAACCCATTGCCAAGTACTTCTCAACACATGTCTGCAGCTATGAGTACACCCACACCAGGAGATAAAGGGTATGTGTCTCAGATACTACATAAGAGAAAGCAAAATACTCTGAAGAGTATGTGGAATAACTGTTTTAATTTGTAGGAGATGATGACTACCCTAAGCCTTTGTGTGTTGTGTGTGCGGAAATATGATCCAACAGTTGCACAAAACCCTCTCTATACATGTGATATTTAGAAACTAAATATCCTATGTAAAAGAACAAAGATATACATTATTTCTGGTGCTTAGAAAAACATCCAACTGTTACATCATGTATGATGTCAGGAAAGAAAATGAGAATGCAGTTGAGGCTTCATACTGTATTGCTTATCATTTAACTAAATGTGGTAAAAACCACACCATGGCTAAAGGTTTAATTTCTCCTAGTATTAGGATACCATTTTTTGTATGTTTGGGGAAGAACATGCCTGTAAAATCAACACTATCTCTTTTTCAAACAATAAAATGTCTCAACAAATTCAGGAAATGTCTGATGATATTGAAGTTGTAGTAGTAGATAGAATTAGAAAAAGTAAATTTTTTTCCATTTAGGTCAATGAAAGTGTAGATGTTGGTTTATCTATTTTACTCATCATCATAAGGTACTTGGTAGGAAATGAAAGTAAGAAAAACATGTTTTGTTACCTATTGACAAAGCATCCCACTGGTGAAGATATTTTTAATACAGTCAGTCGTTATTTCATTGAAAAGAACATTAGTTGGTCAAATAGTTGTGGTATATGCACTGACAGAGGCAAGCCTGTGTGAGATTGTTTTATAAGCCTACGCAACCTAATTAGCTCCCCACGTACCATGGAGTCACTGCTTTCAAAGACAAAGTCTTGCATCTAAGCCTCTTCCTAGTGAACTGAAAGATGTTCTTGATGAGACTATCAGAGTTGTAAACTTTATTTAGTCACAACCATAAAACTCAGTATTGTTTAAAGTGCTATGTGAAGAAGTAAACAGCATTCAAAACATATTACTTTTGCATATAGATGTAAGGTGACTATCTTCTGCCAAAGCACTTACATGAATATTTGAACTTAGACATGACATTCAGATATATTTTTGAAGACCATCATTTCCCTTTTGCTCAAAAGTTCCAGGACACTGATTGTCTTCAAAAATTTGCATATTTGTCAGATATTTTTCTAGAAATAAACAAACTCAACTTGGGACTTCAAAACAGCCCAATTACTATATTCAAAGTAACAGACAAAATTGAGTTAATAATTTAAAAACTGGACTTTTGGAAAGCATGTATTAAAAGACGTCCACCTGAAGTTTATGAACCTCTGCACAACATCTAATCTGAGAATTGTTTGTACCTATCCCAAGACATGAAAGAGAACATTGTAAGTCACTTGGAAGGTCTTAAAGTGTCCTTTTGTAAGTGTTTTTCTCAACATCAGAAAGAAAACTGGATTATAGATCCATTCAATAAAGAAGTATTTAAAGAAGCTAAACTATCAGTCAATGAAAACAAAAAAACAGTTAAACTTTCAACCGATTCTTCTTTAAGTTCTTATTTGAAAAGAAAGCGTCTTATTACCTTCTGGGTAGATGTCAGTGAGGAATACGAACAATTCAGTGAAAAAGTACTCAAATACCTCTTGCCATTTACTACTACTGAACTAGTAGAGACAGTTTTTTCTTCCTATACCTTCATCAAAAATAAGTACCACAACAAACTTAATGCAAGTCCATATTCAATTCTGTATCTTCTGTCTTTTGAACCTGATTTCAAGAAACTAAGTTTATCAGAGCAAGCTCAATGATCTCACTAACAATGTTTCAATTGGCTAGTTATCTGCATGACAATTAGTATAAACTTTTCAGATAACACAAATAAATATTATTATTAATAATAAATTAAAAGTTTGTTAAATACTTGGTCATCATGATCCATATTTAACTTTGTTATGAATATTGTGAAATTATTATAAATCCATGGCTTGTATTTTAGTGTAGTAATTTTTCTTTCTTAACCTATTACCTTGTTTGCACTATTTTATATTGATAGGCACTGAGCAAAAGTGTCACTATTTAAAAACAACTATTTTAGGGGAAGCCGGGATGGCTCAGTGGGTTAAGCGCTCACTTTGCAGCGCCGGGGACCAGGGATCGAATCCTGGCCCCGGCCCGTGCGGAACCATATGCTGAACTGGGAGCTCCCCCAGTTTAGTTCTCTCTCTGTCTCTGTATCTGTATCTCTCTCTCTCTCTCTCTCTGTCAAAAATAAATAAATAAAAATATATTTAA
>PVKE010051595.1:0-10589 GCA_004027555.1 Craseonycteris thonglongyai | reverse complement strand
CCCACCACCCCCCCAAAAAATCACAGAACTTTCCTTATCAAAGATACATCACTGGAGGGACCAGTTCCGGGCTACAAAAGCTGCCTGTTGGGAATGGTCCCTTTCACATCTGCTTGCTTTCCAGACTATCAAAGACAGAGAGCTGCCTCCAACACCACCAGGCTTATTTTGTGCTCACCAGCTTCGTATTCTGCTTCTAAAGAATGGCACACTTTCCTTTCTAGACCCTTCTCCTTGTTCTGTTCTAGCGCCATATCTCATTCTCTTTTATAGGATCATCAAAATGAATAAACAGAGTAATTACATTGCCAGCAAGTAGAGCTAATCTCATTGTGTGTCTCCTAAATGTCTTAACTGTTATGAAAACCAGCTGGGCTGTGCCTCAAAAGTTGACAACAAGGGTAATGGTTTTTACACCTAGACAAGCCATTGCTCTTCGTCTATGGGTACTTAGATTTGTCACAGAGGAAAAAATTGGAATCACTTCTTTGGCAATGATCATAGCTTAACGTACATCAATTACTGAGAGATTACTGACATGGCTGTGTAGTTCAGCACTGTGTATTATCTCTCAGGGCCAGAGGGGGATTGCCATTTGTGTGTGTGTGTGTGTGTGTGTGTAGAGAAAACAGCGAGCTATCCATTTACTGCCACTTGATTAGAATAATATAGAAATTCACTTGCTTGCCAGAATTTTTTTTGGCTGTGAAATCTAGAAAATGCATTCTGTGTGACTGCAGTGATGCTCATTTTGGGGTTCATGTTTTACTTTTCTCTTTTCAGTACTTTCTCTTACCGTTTATCTCACAACCTCCAAGGAATAGCAAGGTTCCTCCTACCTGGAGTGGACATTGAAACGTCTTTTGTTCTTTATGTGAGAATGAGATAAAAGTCACAGAAAATGGGAACTATGTGACTTTAGCTGCCTACTGATTTGTGCATAACTGAGGCCTTGTGGATTCTGGCTCTAGCTCACAGGAGGCCTCCCACCTCTGTTATGGAAAGGTCTACATAGCCATGACAAGACCCAGGAAAACACTCTAGGGCAGATTTCTACTGGGCATCATGAGGGCCTGCCTTCCCTTCCTAGGAGGAAAGCTGTATTCATTAATTTGCTGTTACGACACCTAAAGCAAGGAACAAACAATAAAGCCTCTGAATGAGATTTGAGGGTATCGGAAGATACAGTAATTGCTGTAGTTTAGTTCGGGTTGTTGGAATCCTTACCCTTGCTCTTGTTCACTATACGACTTTAGGCAATTTAATAATTTCCCTCTGAAACAGCATTATAAACAGGACTAGCAGCAAAGGATTGATAGGAGAGTTAAATGTGATAATGTCTATTGAACATTTAGAACAGTGCATATTTGATTGTGTTTAATAAATTATAAGATTATCATTACTACTGTTGTTACTACTAAGATTGATACTACTATTGTAGTGCAAAATTATTTAATACCTCACAGACAACCAACATAGATAGCTTTATAAAGAGATGGAGATGCCGGAAATGAATTACCAAACTCACACAAAGGAAGTCCTCATTTGGACTTCTGATGTACTGATTCTTAAAAGCAGATTTATTTTTGATCAGTTGGCAACCAACCCAGGGTAGGCACAGCTGTTTGGACACTTAAGTGACACTCTTAGCCAAGACAATAATACAGGAAGGCTTATCTTTTTTGTCATTGTTACTTTATTCATAGTTGCTTTTATTTGTTTTAAATCCCAACTTGTCTAATGCCTAGCCAGTTGGGAAGAGAAGCTACCATAACTATATATTTATTCACTCCCTATGTGTAATATCCTCTGTATATTGGACGATACAGGGAAAATAAAATTAGAGGTTACATTTTGCCAAATATTTCTGCCACTTCACATGATAATTTTGGTTTTTCTTGTCATGAATCTGCTGTATCTAAAAATATGGACAAACTGTCTGTGAATGAGGTCACTCAACTGAAGCTGTCTTGTTGGATTTTGGAGCCAACCCAGATTTAGGAAGTTCATCTAGTTTCCATTTTGAACTATACGTTTTTCAGTGTTACTCTTATTAAAATGTACCTGAGAAATGGATGCATTAGGGAGTTGGTGGAAGTTGAGTTTCCTCCAGGGAACATTTCCTTTGTAGTAACATAGTCACATTCTGGAAAGAGCTCTACTTATCTTCCTGCATAATATAAGCTATTTAGAAACTTAACAAAAAACTGCCTTTGTGTGTTCAGTGTTTGTGTTCATGCTGTCGTCTCTGGTACACTTCATTTCTTCCCAGGATCATGTTTTGAAATTGGAAAAATAAAACTAAAATAAAAACATACAATGTTTCTTACCATTCCTTAAGAAGGAGTAACCTGTATTTTTATGGAGAAAAATGGGTAAAATAACATAGAACTCGGTATTAGAACTATATCTATTAAGAATGTTATAGATCAGACAAATAATAAAATTTGAAAGCAGTTTGTTTGTTAAAATTAATAAATAGTCTCAAAGAAGTGAACATTAGAGCAAGTTTGATACCATTGAAAATACAGAGGGTGACAGTGGGGGTTGGTAGGGAACTGAGAAAATTATCACTGGGATTAGACATATATGTTTAGAAACAAAGTGATTTGTTCATATAAGAAAAGGAATAATATTAGTTCTAATTTACAAACTAAAAACTACTAAGAAGATATACTTGTGGAGATGTAAACATGAAAGTATAAATTGGAATTTCAAATATTAATCTTCTTTTAATCTGCTCTGAGCTACAGTTTATACAAACAAAAAAGGCTAAGATTCTATTTTCTAAGATGGAACAGTGTTATTAACCTCTTTGACAGCTCATTGTTTTTGAGTACGCCTAGTCTAAACATTTTCTTCTACAAGTACAGACACTCCTGACCACCAATCCTGCTCAAAGTCCAATCCTTCCCCTACCGTATTCAGCTACAGCAGAGGAAGGTATCCACAACACAAATGGAGCAGGGAGGAGTTAGAAACTTCTGTTACAAATGTTCACCTAAAAACGTATACATGGATGTTTACAGTAGTATACTTCATAGTTGCCAATATGTAGAAACAACCCCAATGTTTATCAACTGATGAATGGATAAACAAAATGTGGTATATCTACACAATGGAAGATTATTTGGCCATAAAAAGAAATGAAATACTGATATACACTTCCAAATGGATGAACCTGGGAAACATTATGCTAATGAAAAAGAATCACAATAGACCACATATTATATGATTCCATTTGTACTAAATATACAGAATTAGAAAATCTGTAGAAATTTCTGTTTGGGTAGTTTTTTCTTGCTGTGTGTTCAACTTCATTGATTTTCTTTCTCTGTAGTTTTCAGTCTGCTAATGTTTCATTTAATAAATTCTTATTTTAAATATTTTATCCTTTAGCTCAAGAATTTCTATTTCATTTTGTTTTATCTACTCTACTATTCTATTGAGAGTTCCCTTTCTTATTCAACAAGTATATTGCCCTTTTAAAAAATATTTAAATACTGATGCTTTATATCACTTGTAGTATAGCTCAAAATTGTTTTTGTGGTTCTAGTCATATTGTTTTCCTTAAGTATAGGCAACAATTTTATGCTTCTATATATGTATAGCAATTTTTAAGTTTTTAAAGCATATTTTGAATGCTACAGCATTGACAGTCTGGATTTTGCTGTCTTCCTTTAAAGCAGGGATTCCCAACCCCGTGCCCGATTTGTGTGCACCCGCCATTATTTGACGGCATCAGAAGTTTTTCATAAACACTAAGTAAAACTATCATTTAGTTTTATACATTTGTTAGAATTTTAAAATATTGTTTGAGTATCTACACAGGTTGATTATATTCGTTGGTATGTTTGCAATATTGTATGTATAAGTTTGTCCCTAGCTGTCGCCTTTGTACACGTCGCGTCTTGTGTAGCCGCTGCGCTCTTTAAACTCTCCTCCACCCACCGGGAGACGCGGAGTTGCCATTTGGATTGCGGTTGCTGGACTGATCGGGTCGTGACGGTTAGCTAGGATCACAGTGTTTTGATATATTCGATTTTAAATGAACTAAAAGCGAGGTAGGTCATCTATTATTATGGTGGCAATTTGATATGATATTGTAGTTCTATAACTATTTTTATTTTTATTTTTTTAGTTCTAATATGAGTGGACCAAATAAGAGAAAACGAACCTATAATTTTAACACAGACTGGGAGGAATCATATTGTTTCATTAATTTAAAAGGTAAATGCGTTTGCCTGTTGTGTGGCAGTAGTATTGCAGTGCCGAAAAAACATAATGTTGAACGTCACTTTCAGACAAGTCAGACCACTTTTGATACAAATTATCCACTTAAATCTGAAGTAAGGGGAAGCTGGGATGGCTCAGTGGGTTGAGCGCTCACTTTGCAGCGCTGGGGACCGAGGATCGAGTCCCGGCCCCGGCCCGTGCAGAACCGTGTGCCGAGCTGGGAGCTCCCCCAGTTCAGTCCTCTCTCTGTCTCTGTGTGTGTGTGTGTGTCTCTCTCTCTCTGTCAAAAATAAATAAATAAATAAATAATATATTAAATCTGAAGTAAGAAAGAAAAAAATAAATAAACTAAAATTAAGTTTAACTACTCAACAGACTTGTTTTCACTAGACATGTGGAAAAATCTAAAAAGACAACCATTGCTTCTTTCAAAATTTCTCACATGCTCGCAAAGAAGAAAACACCTTTCCAGGATGGTGAATTGTTAAAAGAAGCATTTCTAACTGCTGCCGATTGTTTGTTTGAGGAATATTCTAACAAGCGTGAGATTATGTCGGCGATACAAGACCTACAGTTGTCAAATTACACAATCACAAGAAGAATACACGCAATTTCAAAAGACTTGCAAACTCAGTTAAAGACTGACTTGAAAATATGTGACTGCTTCTCTCTGCAATTGGACGAGTCAACAGATATATCAGACAGCGCACAGTTGGCAGTTATGGTGAGAATGGTATTTAGTAACTTCACAGTAAAAGAGGAGCTGTTGCAAATATTACCAATGAAAGGACAGCCGAGAGGTGAGGATATTTATAAAACTTTCAGAACATATGCCAGGTCGATAAACATGCCTTTGCATAAGTTGTCTGCGATAACTACCGATGGGGCACCAGCAATGGTTGGTGAAAACAAAGGATTTATTGCCTTTTGTAGGAAAGATGAATCATTTTCAAACTTTATGTCCTACCACTGTATTATCCATCAGGAAGCTTTGTGTTGTAAAATACTGCCCTTTGAACATGTTATGAAAATAGTCACAAAGATAATCAACTCTATTCAAGCAGCTCCATTGCAACACCGACTTTTCAAGGCCCTGTTAGAAGGTACTGAATATAAAGACCACGATCTCATCCTGCATACTGAAGAACGTTGGCTCAGTAAAGGTAAAGTTCTTATAAGATTTGTGAACTTAATTGAAGAAATAAAAACATTTATACATGATAAAAATGAAAATTTGGATGAACTAACAGACTCTTGCTGGCTGGTGGATTTGGGTTTTCTTGCTGACACCATGGAAAAATTCGATTCTTTCCATTTGGAGTTGCAGGGAAGACAAAAATATAGCTGAAATGATAAGCTCTGTAAACGCATTGAAAGCAAAATTGACTTTGTTGATATCACATCTGCATATCAAGTCTCTCGTGCACTTCCCATATATGAGGAAATTGCTAGGTAACAATGAATTAAACGTGTCATTATTTATTGAGACCCTGCAAGTGCTTCAAAAACAGTTTGAAGAGAGATTTCTGTAGTGTACAAATATTGAGCTAATTGTCTCCTTCTGTATCAATCCTTTTACTTGTCAAATAAATGTAATAGAACTAGCCGCATGTATTGCAGACCTTGTTCAGGGGAAAGCAGAAGAACTAGAGTTAGAAATTTTGAACCTTAAGAATGATATTTTGCCAAAATCCTTAATATCAGAGGACTTATGGAACATAGTCGACAAAGAAAGGTTCCCATTTTTTAAAAAGTGGCATATAAAATCAAATCATTTTTCCGGTCAACGTATTTATGTGAATCTTTGTTTTCAAATATGAATTTAATGAAATCATGATATAGATCTCGACTTACCGATGAGCATCTTAATAATTGTTTGCTAACAGGGTTGTAGTCATACTCTCCTAATTACGAGGCACTGGTCAATGAAAGGTAATGCCAAAGAGCACACTGACAGATTGTTTTTTTTTATGTTTTCTTTTATGTTTTTTTTAAATGATTTTATTATACATGTGTTTTTTATTTACTTTGTATTACGTTTTGTATATATGTTTCTTTGTGTGTATATAATTTGTACAATAAATTTATTATTTTTAAATTATTTTTGTTTATTATTTTTTATTTTTGTTCAATAATAAATATCCTTAGAAATAGCTGGTGCCCGCCGCCCTACCAATATTTTAGAATGTGCCCTAGGGTATAAAAAGGTTGGGAACCCCTGCTTTAAAAAGAGTAATGGATTTTGTTCTAGGTGGCAATTAATTTACTACTGGATTAATATGATACTACTCAGGCTTGGTTTTAAGCTTTGTTGAAGGATGTCTAGGTTAGGCCTTTTTAAATGACTTAAGTTGTTATAAGAGAATAGTAAACATATATATATTTTGAAGTTTACCTGAAGTAATGACCTGTGATCTTTTTACTTATTTAACTGATAAGCTGCCTCATTTAATTATAAAATGGACTGGCTTTATAATCCAAGCGATATTTATACTCTTCAATAATATATTAGTGGAACCTATGAAGAATAGTGACCAGTTATAAATATTAGTTGGAAAATTAAAGAGTTGGATAGTAAAGGAACATCACAAAATTATTTTATCTAATCTTCACTGTTAGGCTAGTAATAAGCAAATCATTCAAGATAGATTGTTGTTGAGCATTAATGTTTCAGAGGAGAAAGTTTTCAACCCCCCGCACACCTGGAACATAAGTCCCGATAAGTTGCTATTGTTTTAATTTAACTCATGTCTTATTTGGAGTATTTATGTATATGGAACCCTCCCCATACACCCTCATCCCCTACACTCACATTATTAGACTCAAAGCCAGAGAAAGAGATACACACATTATGACTCCTCTATAAGCTCTATTATAGCAGATACTATCAACACAAGCTCACACACAATAAAATCAAGTAAACCATTCTTTTAATTCAAGAGGTTGTTTCTGTCTGTTTGCGCTATGTTCACAAGTAAACCTGTGAATGAGGCAGAAAGACTTTCAAGATCATTCTTGACAGAGCAGATTCCCTACCTTTGTGAAAATGAAAGTAACAACCCAGTAAAAACATATGGATCAGCAAATGCTCTGGTCTAAATATTCCTTTGGTGAGTGTGCCACAAAATGCCTTTCTGTTCTGGCATTTAGCTTTTCCTATAATAACACACAGAGAAGCAATGCCAGCTTGAAATGCCAAATAAGTTATCCCTCCTACAGTCTGGTAGGAGTTGGACGCTGCCTTCCCACTGGGCACCACACAGCGCTGTGTTAGTGTTAATCTCTCGATGCACAGCTCTGGGGAAATAGAAAAGCCAGGCCTCTGGTTACACAAATATGTCCTTCCAGGACTCTTTTTGACTAGTGGGGGTGTATTTCAAGTACAGGAAAGAACTGTGACTGGACCGATGTCTGGGGTAGCAGATTTTATTTTTCTATGAAATTTAATAATTCAAAAGACACTATGAAGTTCAGGGACCAAAGGTTGAAAGAAGTAAGGATGTCTAATAAAGGCAAGTTACATTATTTAGAAGGCTATATGAGGATGCCTTAAATATTTTACAGGGTGAAATAAAAACTGAAGGCTATGCTAATTTTCCGCTTCTCAAATATAATTGCTGAAGTCTTCCAAATATTACTGAAAAATAATGGGGTAGCCGTATACATCACTTGAATTCAATTCCATGGCCTCTGCAGAGGGGTCGTCTGTGTGTCTCTGTTCCCCTGCTGGTGGGACTGCTGCCTTCAAAATCAGCACTTAGACTCTGGTCTCAACAGCCTCAGGCTGCTATTCGCAGGGGCTCCAGGCTTTAACAACCTCTGCTTCACAGGACATCCTTCAGGGAAAAAGGGTAATTGCTAAGAGAGTGGAAGGAGGTAAGGAAGGAAATAAGTGGCGCCTTCCATTCCGCTGAGACCCCATCCGTGAACCTCAGACACATCGTTAGGATCCCCCTGTGTTCACAGAGGCTATGATTTCTAGTGAGATGCAAAACCGAACTTCTGACCTCCCACACCCAGCACTTCCTGACAGAGAATTTGCTCCTGGTAACTGGGCCAGACTTCAGTATGTTAATTGCATTTGTGTTTACCGATCTTCTCCCAACAGCGTTTACTGTTATGGGAATTTTTCTAATACATTGTACGGGAACAAATACAAAAGTTTAACCACCACTTTCCCAGGAGAGTGTTTTCCCTAAGTTAGGAAGGGGAAAATTAATAATAATCAAATATTCTTTTATTTGTTATGCACTCATCTTCTGATCTTTGTGATGCATTTTGTGCAAAATTCTTTTTTTTTTTTTTAAGATTTATTTTTGTTGTTTTTGACAGAAAAAGACAGAGAGAGACAGAGAGATGGGGGAGGGCCCAGAGCAGTTTCCGTAGTTATATGTCACCAGTTCTCAATATAGCTTCACTGCACAGTTGGGCGCAGGGCTGCACAGGACAGGAACTGGGCCAGGGGCTTCCCCCATGGGAAACTTGCCCCAGTGAGAACTGAAGTGGGGCCACACCCCAGTTCAGCATATGGGTCCACATGAGCTGATCCTTGGACCCCGGGACTGCAAGACCAGCTTTCTACTTGCTGAGCCATCCCAGGATCCCCCAAATTTCTTATACAAAAACCTTGTCATAACTAAGAAAGAAGGTATTCTACTTCACTATGAAAGACACTAAATCATAGGAAGCAAAGACATTTATGCAAAGTTAAGTGGGTGATCAGAAAGAACAAAGAAAAACAAGGTCATTCCTGATGCCTGAAAAAAAAGATGAGAGTGCTTCTGCTTTTAGTTAGGTGGAGGGAGTGGATTATTTATCTAAATGCACTCCTGAATATCCAGTAATAAATTCCAATTAGTTTTATTACTAAGAAATGCAAAAATCCATTTTCCTCATTAAAATATAACATTCTTACCTCTGTTCTACTACAATTCTGAGAGGAAACCAATGCTTTTAATTTTACTTTTTTTCTTTTGGAAAATATACATGTTTGCACAATCATATATACATAGCCATAAGTTATATAATTTATGTGCATGTGACTGAAATGATAACACACTGTATCTGGACTCTCTAAGTTTTATTATCTAACATTGTTTTTTTTTTAGTTTGCCATATCCTTGTATCTGCCACCCTGTGTATGTAAATTAGCACTTCTCAGGCAAGTTACTGAAACAGAACAGCTATGTCAATGCACACGCACAAGTTAATTCTAAACTATCTTCTAAATTATCTTTGTAAGCATACCCATTCTGATTCCTGTGACAACTGCCTCGATATCTTTGAAGTTCTTTACAAAAAGCACCCTGCCCTTAAAGTGCTATCGATGCACTTTTTCAAGCTCAGTTCAAAGGCACTTTCGGTGGAAGGCATCACTATCTCTTACTATAACTGACCTTTTTCTCAGGTGAAACTAAACAGTGCTTTACTTGTAATCTCACTGTGTCTATGGAGTTCATTGCCTTATAGCCATTTATATGCAGAGTTTATCTCCCTTTTGTCCTCCACTAGATGGTAAGGTCTCTAAAGGCAGGATTCAGGCCATCATTTTTACAGTTGACTCTGCACATCCTGTACTGTGTTCCTTGCATAGGTCACTCTTCTATGAGGCTTTATTAAATGAATGAATGGATGCATGAGGTAGCTCTTCATGTCAGACCAGTGCCTAAGAAATTCCAGGAAATATCACTTTGGCCATTTATCACCAACTCTGTGGAAGTTTGGGCTGAACTCTAGTTGTTGAGTTTGAGTCTAACTACATACTTACGCTTTTATGCATGATATTTTACATCACTAATAGTGGAAATGATCCTATATATTTTTACAGTAGTCCTTATTATACCTAGAGAAGAATCCTTGCAAATCCCCTTTGAATTGTTGCTTCTCACCCAATACTATTGTTAGCTGCAGTGAGAGATGAATTTTATTGTAAGTATTCCAACTATATAGTTGCATTCTGCTTGGCTGATATGTCATCACAATACCCTGCCTCCCACACCTCAATACCCACCTCCAACCCAGTCAGCAACTTGGACCATCAAAAACCACTCAACCTCTGGCTATCAAGATGACATATGTCTCAGCAGATGCAGGGAAGTTCTTTCTCCTCCCCGTCTTCCTTCCCTCCATGGTTTCCTTCCTTTCTTCTCTTCTTCCTTTCTTCTCTCCTTCTTTCCTTCCTTCCTTCCTTCCTTCCTTCCTTCCTTCCTTCCTTCCTTCCTTCTTCCTTCCCTGCCTCCCTCTCTCAATCTCTCCCTCCCTCCCTTCTTCTTGCTCCCCTCCCTTCTTTCCTCTCTTCCCTTCTTCTTTTCCTTTTTTCTTATATATTCTCCCTCTTTATCTTTCTTTCTTAG
>PVKE010051594.1:0-10589 GCA_004027555.1 Craseonycteris thonglongyai | reverse complement strand
AGAATTACAAGGTAAAAATAAAACAGTAATTGATATGATCAGCTGCATAGACGCATATGAAACAAAATTTATTTTGTGAATAGAAGATCTGCAACAAAATAATCTGAATCATTTTCCAAATATGGCGGATAACCTACAAAAACATAAAAATATTAATTATAAGATCGACAAATACGTCGCGGAAATCCAAAAAGTAATTGAAGATTTTGAGGTAAGATTCCAGGATTTTGAAAAAATTAAAGAAATTGTGGAATTGATATCTTTTCCTTTTAAAAAAGATTTAAGTGTGAAACACATTAGCCAAAAAATTTCAGACATATCTCATATGGATCAAAAGGCATTAGAAAATGAAATTATAATTTTACAAACTGACTTAATCTTACAAGCCAGAAAATTTGAAGAAGATTTTTGGAAATATGTCAACCGAGAAAAATATCCCAGTATCACCAAATGTAGCGAATATATCTATTCTTGTTTCGGATCTACATACCTATGCCAATCGGCATTTTCATACTTGAAGCTAACGACGACTAAACAACGTTCTGTCCTGACTGATTCCTATACTGAAGACTCATTATTATTATCTTTGTCAGGATATACACCTCATTATGATTCCTTGGTTAGAGACATGCACACTCAGTCTTCCCATTAATGTTAAGGCAACAAAGTAAATTCTAAATCTGTCTTTATCTGTAGCTACTTTGAATTAATAAATATTGTTAATAATTATCCATGTTCTTGTAATTCCCCTGCACGTGAGTTTTTTTGCCCTTTAAATAATTATTGTTGTTTTTTACGTAGGTAGATAAGCCGTATATCTATATTTCAGTACGAGGTGTACTCAGCGAGCTATTGATAGATTAGCAAAAAGCAAGTCATATTATTCTTTCATGATAAATTTTCCTGGCCCCCAAAAAAACACAAAAGTGAAATATTGAAATCAAATTATCAGCCATACTGTGCATTTTTATAACACCTTTTTCATATTTACGAACAAATAGTACAACTTATACATTGCAGTTGATAAAAAAATTAAATTGCATTTTAAGTTAGTAAAAATCTATCTTGAAAAAGTATCAGAAAATCGAATTTTTTAGGTACTGCATGTACGGAATGCTGCTATCAAAAGTTGGGTCAAGGGAAAGCCGGGACGGCTCAGCGGGTTGAGCGCTCGCTTTGAAGCCCTGAGGACCGAGGATCGAATCCCGGCTCCGGCCCAGGCGGACCCACATGCTGAACTGGGGAGATCCCACAGTTCGGTTCTCTAGCTGTCTCTGTCTCTATCTCTCTCTCTCTGTCAAAAGTAAAATAAAAATAAATATGCACTGAAGATAAAATAATTACTCTATAAATATAAAAAGATATAAAAAAAAAAAAAGTTGGGTCTGGAAATTTATTTTCTTCATGAGCCTATATCTCGAAAACTTAATAAGTGATTTAAAAAATAAAAAATAGTTTTGAACATATATTTTACTTATCTACCCATACCTCGCTGGAATGCACCTTATACTGAAACGTAGTGTATAAACATAGTATGCATTTCACACCCCTTCTTCCCCCTTATACTACGCCTATGACAACAAGTCGATCGCAACACACTTTTAAGATAAAAAGTAGATCTTATATACAGAAAAGTTGGCCACCCCTGCTTTATATGATCAGCACTACTATAAATCACTGAGCCTCTAAGACAAGGCAGTACTAGAACTAACACTATGAATAGGAAGAATGATAATGTAAAGGACAAAAACTTGAAATGATTTTCGCTGGGTACATGAGAACCAATTTTATGAACGAACTATTCACCCAGCCTAAATGCTACACAGCATAACTCTAAACTTATCTACTTAGCACACTTGATTACAATATACAGACAGACAAGGTGTGACTGAGTAATTCTGTATGACACATAAAAATCAAACCTATTTCTTTTTTAGTTACATTGTATGTGCTTCACTTTGCCAGGTTGCTTGTTCATGTACTTTTAAAATGACTATAGAGGGGAAGCCGGGATGGCTCAGTGGGTTAAATGCTCACTTTGCAGTCCCGGGGACCGAGGATCGAATCCCGGCCCCGGCCCATGCGGACCCACATGCTGAACTGGGGAGTGCTCCCAGTTCAGATCTCACCGAGGCAAGACCCTGGCCCAGTTCCTGCCCTGTGCAGCCCCGCCCACCTGTGAAATGAAACTATGTGGAAAAACCAATGATGTGCAACTATGGAGACTGTTCTGGGCCCTCCCCCTTCTCTCTATCTCTGTCTCTGTATCTCTCTTTCTCTCCCCGTCAAAAAACAATAAAGATAAATCTTAAAAATAAAAAAATTGAATAAAATTGGAAAAAATAATTTCTGACAAGCATTAACAGAAAATTTCTTAGCAGAAAGGGCCATATTAATAGTATTTAATTAAAACACAATTTAAATAAAATAGTATTTAATAAAAATAATACAGTATTCTTCAAACAGAAAATCAACACTGCTTTTTAAAAAAGGTAAATATAAATGTACCATTACTGTATAAAACAATAATAGTTTGTATTTAAAAAATATATATAGAACTAAATACACAATAGCTTATGAATATAATTCAACAGAGGAAAATGTAGTTAAAAATATATATTTTTTTAATTTATTTTTGACAGAGAGAAAGAGAGAGAGAGAGAGAGAGAGAGAGAGAGAGAGAGAGAGAGAGAGAGAGAGAGAGAGAGAGAGAGAGAGAGAGAGATACAGAGACAGAGAGAGAGCTGAACTGGGGGAACTCCCCAGTTCAGCATTTGGGTCCACACAGGCCGGGGCCAGGATTTGATCCTGGGTCCCCGGCGCTGCAAAGTGAGCGCTTAACCCACTGAGCCATCCCTGCTTCCCCAAAATTTTTTCTTTTTTAAGATTTTATTTTACTGTTTTTGACAGAGTAAGAGAGACAGATAGACAGAAGGGAGAGGGCCCAGAGCAGTCTCCATAGTTGTACATCATCATTTTTCAACAGTTGTGGCTGTGTCTTTCAGCACTGCTTTCTTCGCCTTTGGTTCTATACAGGTGGGCAGGGGCCAC
Source organism: Craseonycteris thonglongyai (assembly GCA_004027555.1). Lineage (NCBI taxonomy): Eukaryota > Metazoa > Chordata > Mammalia > Chiroptera > Craseonycteridae > Craseonycteris > Craseonycteris thonglongyai. The sequence goes on along the minus strand of PVKE010051594.1, from coordinate 7,538 downwards.
ATAGGGTGGGAACTGGGCTGGGGGCCACCCGCATGGGAGGTACACCCCCTTAAGCCAGGGGCTGAACCCAGTCTCACATGGGAAGCACAGGTTCAGCATGTTGTTCTACACAGGCCGAGCTGGGATTCAATCCTCGGTCCTCAGGCTACAAATGAGCGCTTAACTCACTGAGCCATCCCGGCTTCCTTGACATTTTTTAAAGTTGTTGCACTGACCATGCAAAGAAAAAAGTATTGACTTATTTTATACTTCAACAAGTCAAGGAGGCATACTTTAATTTCTAGGATAAATACTTTTTTTAAATGATCTAAAAAGCAGTGAAGGAGAATAAAAGGAAGTTCAAACGAACAGGATAAACAGAGATTAGGGACACTAATTTAAACCCAATTATATATCAGTAAGTACAGTAAATGTATATTTACTAAATGTGTCATACAAACACAAACATGGTCTAACTTTGTAAAGAATACATGCTACTTACAAGAGACAGCTAAACGGTAATAGTTAAAAGAAAAAAAAAATAGATACACCACGCAAACACTAACTGACAATGTTGTCTGAACATAACACATAAGTACATCATAAGCCAAAATGCATTACTAGAAATAAAGAGGGATATTTCATAATAGCAAAAAGTTTGATTTATCAAATAGAAACAAAATTCTTTTTTTTTTGTTAAATTTATTGGGGTGACATTGGTCTGCAATATAGTTTCCAGGTGTACAACTCCACATTACATCATCTATGCATTGCATTATGTGCTCACCACCCAGAATCAGCTCTCCTTCCATCACCATATATCTGGTGCCCACTCCCAACTCCCCCCCCACTATTCTCACTCCACCCCATACCCTCAGGTAACCACCAAACCATTGAGTGTTTATAGCACATATAACATATTCGAAATATGTAATAAAACACAAAATGACAGAACCTATACAGAGAAACAGACAAATCTACAATCATTTCTGGACATTTTAACAAACCTTTCTCACTGAGTAACAACAAACAAACAAAAAACTTGGCATAACCGATATACACAGTACACCACATCTAACAACTGTAGCTTACGAATTTCTTTTTGTAGTATACAAGGAATATTTACCAAGAAAGATCACAAGTTGAGTCATAAAAAAACTCAAATTTTAAAGAACTAAAATCTTAAAAGATTTAGTTATTACAGTGGAGCTAAATTAGACATCAGAAAAAAAAAAAAAAAGCCTTTTAGAAATACATTATGTTTAAAAATTAAAGGGAAAGCTGAGATGGCTCAGCAGGTTAAGCGCTTGCTTTGAAGCCCCAAGGACCGAGGATCGAATCCCAGCTCCGGCCCAGGCGGACCCACATGCTGAACTGGGGTGTGCTTCCCAAATGCAGTGAGGCCCCCAGTTCAGTTCAAAAAAAAAAAAAAGATGTTACTTTGAGAAGCCAGGATGTCTCAGCGGGTTAAGCACTCACTTTGCAACCCTGGGGACCGAGGATCAAATCCCGGCCCCGGCCCTTGTAGACCCATATGCTGAACTGGGGAGTGCCCCCAGTTCAGTTCTCACCGGGGTGAGACCCCGGCCCAGTTCCTGCCCTGTGCAGCCTCGCACCCACCTGTGGAATGAAACTATGTGGAAAAACCGATGATGTGCAACTATGGAGATTGTTTCGGGCCCTCCCCCTTCTCTCTGTCTCTCTCTCTCTGTTGAAAACAATAAAAAATAAATCTTTAAAAAAAAAAATTAAGCAGTGTACTTCTGAATAGCCCAAGGATTAAAGAGAAATCATGGAAATTATATGTTTTAAGCTGAATGAAATATGCACACCCAAATATATACATGGACATACATATCAAAACCCAGAGGATGAGTGTGAATTACACCCTTTAAAAATGATTAACTATGTTATGTATATTTCACCTCAATTTTTAAAGCAAGGAAAAATTTGAGAAAGGAAGTCAAACCCATGCATGCTTAGGGAACTTTATAACTTCAAATACATTTTGGGTATGGGGAGGTTGAAAATCCTAACCTAAGAATTTGTCACAAAAATCTAGAAAAAGAAAATCAAGAATAAAAAAAGTGACAAGACACAGTAACTATCTGGAATGAAAAAGAACCATCACTACAGATCCTAGACACAGAGAGATCACAAGAGAATATTACTTATAATTTTATGTAGACACATTTGAAATTTTAGATAAAATGGAGGAATCCTCAGAAAACAAAACTTGCCAAAACCGATATGAAAACTGAAACTCTAAAGAGTACTATGACATTATAGAAATTTAAACCATTACTTAAAACATCTCCACAGAGAAAACTCCAGGCCTAGAAAGCTTCCTCCGCAAATTCTACCAAAATTTAAAGAAGCTATAATGCCCTTCTTACATAAATTCTTTGAGAGAATGGGAAAAGCAAAAGCACTTCCCAGCTCATTTTTATAAAGCCAGTGTTACCCTGATACAAAACATGACAAAAACATTATGAGAAAGTAAAGTTATAGACCTAATTCATGAATGTAGTAGGAACAAAAACACTAACCGAAAGATCAGCAAGTAATTTGTATAAAAAGAATAACAGCTCTCAATTAAATTTGGTTTAGTCCAGGAATATAGGTTGGTTTAATACTTAAAGAGAAATAAAAATAATTCACCACTTTAGGAGAAAGTTAAATAATTAAGTAGATGAAGAAAAATCATTTGGTAAAACTAAACATTCATTTATGATTTAAACAAACAAATAAAAACTAGTAACAGAAAAGAATTTCCTTGATCTGAGAAGGATTAGATCCAAAATGCCTGTATACTAAATTGTGAAATACTGAAAAATTAGTAATACACTAGGATTCCCACTATGTATAACCAATATATTCCACACTGTACTGGGCGTCATAATCACTGCAATAAGGTTAGAAAAACAAATTAAACGTATTAACTATTGGAGGGGATGCCAGGATAGCTCAGTAGTTGAGTGCTTGCTTCGCAGTCCTGATGTCCAGGGTTCAGTTCCCGGCCCTGGCCCATCCAGATCAACGGTGGGGGTTATTGCCTCCCATGCAGGAGGCCCCAAGTTCAGATCCCATCCCACATGGCCCCAAACCCACCTGTGTGAAATGAAACTGTGTTACAACTAATGATATACAACTGTACAGATTGCTCTGGGCCCTCCCCCTTCCCTTCTCTATCTCTTCATCTCTCTTCATCTCTCTCTCTCTCTCTCTCTCTCTCTCTCTCTCTCTCTCTCTCTCTCTCTCTCTCTCTTATCCTTTCTCAAAGAAAATAAATCCTTAACAAAAAAACTTATGGGATAAACTAGCTGAGTGCTTAGAGGGAAATTTACAGCTGTGAATGCCTATATTAAAAGAGAAAATCTAGAAAAAACATTTTTTATGAACTTGAGATACTTCTTGAATGCCATAAAGAGAAAGAAAAAGCAGGCCAGAGAACAGGGGTAAAATATTTGTAGTAAAAAATAGAGAGTACTTATCCAAAATGTAAAAGAATACCTTCAAGTAACTTTTTTTTTTTTTAAGACAACACAAAGGAAGACTGACCAAAAGATTTGAACAGGCCTAACACAATAAACACTCAAAAGCCAATAAACTCATGAAAAAATCTTAACTTATCAAGAAATGAAAATTAAAACCACAAAATACCCCTCACATTCATCAGAACAGCAAAAATAAATACTAACAATTCCAATTATTGGTGCCGATGTACAGCAATGGGAACTCTCACACACTGTTCATGGGAATGTAAACTAATACAACCGCTTTGGGAAACTTGGCACTTATCTACTAAAGGTAAATACACATATGCCCTATAATCCAGTAAATTTACTATTTACTGAGATACATACTCAACACATAGTAATAGTACATCAAGAGACAAGTATAAGGATGCTAATACAGCATTATTATTAAAGAAGTGGGAACAATCCAAACTTCCACTAATAGATTTTACAAATGTGGTATACACATACAAAGTAATATTACAGAGCAATGAAAATTAACTACAATTACAGGAATTAAAACAGATGACTCTCTAAAACATTATGTGGAGCAAATGTACCTAGGCACAAAACATATAATGTGAGTAGTCCATCCATGTAAAGTTCAAAAACAGGCAAAATAAAGTCAGAATAATGATTGCTTTGAGAGGAAAGGAGAAGGTAAGTGTCTCATGGGGGCAGAAAGTGGGCTTCTGAAGGGATAGCAATGTTCTATTTCTTGACTTAATGATGGTTATATAGACTGTGGTTTCTAACAATTCACTGAGTCTATGTGATGTTTTGTTATGCTTCAATAATGAACAGTAAAGCACCATGTAATATTAAAAAATAAAATAAGGGAAGCCGGGATGGCTCAGTGGGTTAAGCGCTCACTTTGCAGCCCCGGGGACCGAGGATCGAATCCCGGCCCTGGCCTGTGTGGACCCATATGCTGAACTGGGGAGTACCCCCAGTTCAGTTCTCACCGGGGTGAGACCTCGGCCCATTTCGTGCCCTGTGCAGCCCCGTGCCCACCTGTGGAATGAAACTACGTGGAAAAACCAATGACGTTGCAACTATGGAGACTGTTCTGGGCCCTTCCCCTTCTCTCTGTTTCTGTACTTCTCTCTCTCTCTCTGTCAAAAACAATAAAAATAAATCTTTAAAAAATAAAAATAAATAAAAATAAATAAAATTAATTAATAAAATTAGAGTACTTAAACTTTTGAGAGTAGTAACTTTTAAAGACGTACTTAAAAATATCACGAAGAAAAACTGGTATTAAATTTAATAAAAGTATAAAACTTTACATACTGGAAAATATACAAATATATAAAAAGAAAAAATATGATGGAGAAAATGGTTCTACCAAATATAACAAGGACTGACATCACAACCATATATTCTAATTCCTAAGATATAAACTTCAAGAAGGTATGACAATGGGCTTTTGATTAAAATACTAAGTTCAAACTCAATAGCAATCAAGACATACCAACTGAAACAAGAAGATACCACTTAATAGTTAAACTGGAAGAAAACTGCTGATTCCCTTTTCTAGGGAGTACCGGTACTTTGTTCATACCTCTGTTATAGAAATACAATTTCCTTCCTTCCCACTTTTCCTTTTTAGAGAACATTCCTTCACAGCACTGGAAAGGGTTGCTCTATGATTCACAAGAGAACAGTGCTATTGAGGTTCTTGAATTTCTACTTTCAAGTTCAGTCCTCTTAAGGTCTAAGTTCTAAGCATTTATCAAAAGCCCTAAAATTGCTTTATACTTTTTACCCTGACAGTTCCATCACTGGGATGCACCTTAAAAAATTACCAGGAATTAAAAAAAAAAAAAAAAAAAAAAAAAAAAAAAAAAAAAAAAAAAAAAAAAAAAAAAAAAAAAAGCTTTTACCCAAAGATATCCATTATATCCTCTATAATGGGACAAAAAAATTAAATCAAAATTAAAAAGTAATAACATAAATAACTACCTGTAGCAGTTGTTTTTGTTCAGCATGATCCCTTCCTCAGGAAAACCAACACACACCTTAATCTGTGCCATTTTAACAGGACTATCAATTTTGGCTTTTTGTTGGTTCCCCAACTCACCCTACCCACAGACATAGTGGCCACCTTGATGAATTTTATCAACCAGGACCCAATGACTGGTTTAGGAAAAAGCAATTAGAATACAGTAGCATCAACCCAGAACTGACATGCAGACATCAGAAAAGAGAAGTTGTCTTTCAAGTGGAATCAATAAGCTGAAAGGTATGTGCATGAGCACTAGAAGCAAGAGGCCAGAAGAATCCTGAAATTAAGACAAAGACGTTCAATGACATTATTTGAGATCTTGGATCTAAGCCGTTTCCAAAGCTATTCCATCCTCTTCCGCACATACAATTCCCAGTTATGTGAACCAATAAATTATTTTTAATTTACCAAAAACTGTGTTTTTTTATCACAAGCAAAAGAATCATGACTAACACACTACCTAAACAAGAATGGCTAAATTATAGTACATCCATTCAACCGAATAATGTTGAGTGTAACTATTAAGAAAGAGCAAGTACCGGTACTCAGGAGCCCTGGTTTTGACACATGTTCTCTATATGTCCCTGGGTAAATTACTTAACCTCTCTCTGCCTCAATTTCTTCATCGGTAAAATAGGAATATAGCAGTACTTATTTCATATGATTGTTAGGAGTAAATGAGTTACTATTTACCAAGTGCCTCAAACAGGGCCTTAGTATTAATAAGCATATATAGTTTTCAATAAGTAATAAAAAGTAACATGCAAAGTTGACTAAACCATATAATTACAATGGTGTTTTTGAAAAATCTGTGCACTGAAAAAGAAAAAAAACAACAACTGTATTTTTAAGAAGCAAGTACACACAATTTATCAAAAAGAAAAAAACGTGAAACACGCCTCAGGTCTGATGAGAGACAGGATAAATCTGATTGGCTTCACACAAACCCCAATGACATTCCCCAGTGGCACTATATTCATCTCAGGAAACACATACATATAATGTCAAGTGTAAAATCACACAACGTATCACATTTAACAATATCAGAAGTTACCAGGTAAAAGCTTAAGAATTTAAACATTAAAATTGCCAGTTTCTCCAGATAAATTAGTTTCCAAGGAAAGGCACAAATTCATGAGTAAAACTACCGTATTTTTCGCTCCATAAGACGCACCTGACCTGCCTGAACCCGATCTCCTTCCATGCAGTCCCTGCTTTCTGATCTGGCTGCAGGCTTCCCCTACGGCATCATTAAGGTCCCCAACGGGCACTCTTCTTTACAGTATTCGTTCCATAAGACGCACACACTTTTCCCTCCACTTTTTTTTTGGGGGGGTGGGTGGGGGAGTGCGTCTTATGGACTGAAAAATACGGTAATTCTTAATAATTCATATAAATGAAGAACAAATATTACAACTCATCCCCAACACACTACTCATAGTAGGCTTTGTAATGAATCTTTGTAGAATTTAGCATTTTTACAATTAAATACAGACATAACTTGTCTCCTTGAAATTCGTAAAAGTTCAGACCTAATAAAGACACTCTGAGAAGAGTTAATGGCTCTAGAGACCCAGACACATTTTAGCTTAGCAATCATACTTGAAAGACAACTTTTCTTAAGTCTCTATAGGTCAGTTCTGGGTTGATGCTGCTGTATTCTAATTGTTAATTCCTTAACCAGCCACTGCGACCTGGGGGATGATTTGTTTCACATCCTACGACCTGAATCAGCTCTGCATATCTTGCCACATCATGATTTCAATTCCTATCAACCCATTCAAAAATTTTCTGATTCTCATTAGATTTACTAAATAATACATTACTCCAAGGAATTTGTTTTGTATGCAATAAAGTAAAATTACGTGTTTTAAAAAATACTTCTTGGGGAAGCCGGGATGGCTCAGTGGGTTGGGCGCTCACTTTGTAGCGCCGGGGACCGGGGATCAAGTCCCGGCCCGGCCGTGCAGATCCATGTGCTGAACTGGGGAGTTCCCCCAGTTCAGTTCTCTCTCTGTCTCTGTCTCTCTCTC
>PVKE010051593.1:0-10590 GCA_004027555.1 Craseonycteris thonglongyai | reverse complement strand
TTAGGGAGATATTAGCTTCATAGAAAGAGTTGGGTAGTACCGCCTCCTCTTGAATTTTCTGGAATAGTTTGAGGAGGATGGGCATAAGCTCTTCTTTGAAAGACTGGTAGAACTCATTGGTAAAGCCATTATGATGGCCTCTTAAGACAACCCTAGAGACTATACAAAAAGAAAATCATGCCTTCTCTCCTCCAAAAAAGGTTGGGGGTGGGGGTTTTAAAAGCTAAATAATTCAAGTGATTGATTTTTAAAAGACCCTTCTTTATCTTCTGAATCTTCAACAGGCTTCACTGAAAGTCAAACTCAGGCTCTGGCTTTTTGGGTGATAGAACTGCACTGGAGATTAAATGTGCAATTTTCAAATGTCTGTGTTATAGTCAAGGCAGTGGGAAAGAGACAGTGGGGCACTGAGACCTGGGATGAGAATCTCTTGGTAGGTAAACCCTATAATCTTGAAAACCCAAATATACTGAACCATCTGTGCTAGAAAAAAAACCAATAACAAACAAAAAACACAGCTCCTGAGGCAAGTGCCTTACACTATGAGGCCTATTCTTTCAAAGCATGGACCCACCATCAATTTTTTGCCAACTGTGGGAACTATAGCTGTAGTTCGCTAACTTTCTTTGCTTTACTATCCAAACACTGCCTTTAAAAGGTCTGTTTAGATCCTTAGGTTCTTTAAAGGAGGAACAAAGGCATCTTCATTGTCACACAGGTGCACACACATGCACACACACACACACACACACACACACACAAGAAAACTGGATATAATAGAGGATATGATGCTCTTGGAGGTACAAGTGGTAGACTGTAGTATACCAAAACCTTTTCCACTCTGCATCAGTCAAGGTTTCATCAAAGAAATAACTGCTAGGTAGTATTTGACCTTCTGCAACTCTGAACACTGACGAACCAGTTTCTGTAAAACTGAGGGCAAGCAATAGAGATGAAAAATGGATGAAAAATGGATGCAAAATGGGGAAGGTGCTGGAAAATACATGGAAGATGGAACAGTTGCATGCAATGAGTTGAGTCAGCACATAAGCAACATAAGCTATAAAAGCTCCTGCTCCATCTTTATGGTTGTGAAAGATAAAACAACTACTGTATTTTATGTTTTATGTGAAAACGTCCTTGGTGGCCGAACCTACAAGGAAATCTGCGGGGAGAGAAACTCTGGGAAATGTGTTCATCCTAGCCAAGTTGACACATTACAATGCCACCATACCCTACTTAAAGTACCTTAATTATTACTTTTTTTTTTTTTAGAAAGGACTACCTCTCTCCTGTACTATGCCATTGCCACCATGATTGCCTTTGGAAAGCTTCTCAAGATAGATTCTCAGTGCTGCTTCTACGTAGCTCTCCATCTCACACACGAAGTCTATGCACAGTAAGCCACCTTTCTGCTTTTGCCTTGAGTAAAATGCTACACTATCGGGTTTCATGAACATCCAATAAAGGGCAAGAAATTGAACCCCAAAGTGCATGGGAAATGGGAGACCAGAAGGAACTGGATGTTACATTCCTCCTCTGTTCTTCCTTCCACAGACTACTCTGAGATAAAAATCTTCTTAGATCCCGACCAGGGATCTTCCCTCCACCTGCTGAGTCACTTTACAGTCCACATGAAGTAGGAAGTAACATGATAACTCATCACATTGTGTTGTCTCATATATGTTTGTGTCTCATTTTCCATATTTCACATCCTTACCATCACTCCCTAAGTACAGCATATTAATCCTTGCCACAAGCTCTGCTCTAAAGCACACAAAATAATACCACCACACAACTTGAAGACCCATTTAGGGCTGCGATGACAGATATAGAGTAGAATATTATTTGTTTTACTTTGGTGATTCCTAAAGTCCATCTTCTTGTTCAAGTAAAAACACAGGGGAAAAAGGATTATTTTATTTATCCAGGGTTAGGGTTTTGTCAAAGGCCTCAATGAAAAAACAAGAGGGCCACATCTCATAGCTGTTATACATGAGTAACATTTTAGACAGCTTTTTTTATACCCTTTCCACGTGTTTGGTCTATAAAAACAAGTTTTGATGGGGGAGGAAGAAAGATCATTCTGGAAGGATGACTTTCATAATAATCTAGAGAGCAATATGGGAGGAAGCATACTTGGGGAGAACTCTGATGCTGGAAGGAGAGGTTTTTATAACTTTCTGCCTCCTTGTTGTTTTGCCTAAAATAAATTTGGATGGTAGCTTAAAAATATTAACCTTTTATTGCTTTCTTAATACTTAAACTGACTTCTGATTGTAAGCAGAACACTTGTGAAAGATTCATTAGGATTTTCAGATCCAAAAATGCCACTGTAATATATAACTCCTTGGATGAGACAAAGAGGACTAATGTGCACACAATAGGAGAAATAGTGAAAAGACCTTTCTCTACATTTTAATTAAATCAACATTTATTGAGTGTTCCTTGTAAGCCACATATAATGGATAACATTGATTATACAAAAATGAACTAAGACCTCACTTTCAATATAATGTGATGAGTGCTGTGAAAGGGGAAAACACAAAGGACTATGATAGAAAAAGCATCTATTGTTGACACTTTGAGAGAACTTCTGGAAGAAATGACAACTGCCTGAGGTTTGAAGAATAACCAGTGGTTATCCAAGCAAAGGAGGGGACAAAAACATTTCAAAATGGCCTTTCATGTGTGTTTGTCATATCACTAAGTCATTAAATACGCTCCAAGAAAAAAAAAAATGTTTATACACCATCTCTCAAACTTCGTCTTCACCTTCTTTACTCTTCCAACTAAAGAGACCGAAGAGAACAATTCTTCATTTGACTCATAGAGACACTGTCACAGAGCAAACAGTGGCAAATTGAGGCTTTTCAAAACCTAAAATGGATTTTAAATTTAAATAAACGTATTCATATTCTATTTGAGGCTGTTTTTCACAGATGTAGAGGTTTTTTTCAAGTACACTCATTTGTAGCTCAAGTTATTTCAGTAGCTAAATGTATGTCTGGGAACTCATGGGGTGATATGAGAGATAGAAACAGTATGACATAAAGTGCATAATTTTCACTGATTTAAATACTGAAAAGAATTTTGCTTCAGGTCTCCTTCTGAGTGAAACAATAACATGAGCCAAGCTGTTGTTCAAGACAGCAAGGCACTTCCCACAATGCAACTGGAAATTTTGCCTGCCCCGGTACTTCAGCATGGTTAATAACAGAAGAGACAAAGGCAGCCAGTTATGTGCTATTTTCTGCTCCCAAAAGCTGATTATTATAACAAGTTATATAAAACCAACTTGGTGAGATATATCTTTTGTCCATTATTTTTGCCCATTTTTATCTTCTTTTCATGTCTTCATTTGAGTCTTAAAGATGAGTTATTGACAAGAGCCACATTTTCATTTGATTTTCTAGTATTTTCTCTAATTCCTGCATGAACATCCACACTGGCAATTAAATGGATACCTTTTAACCTTTTTTGAAATACATCTGAACTAAGTAGAAATAAAAAACCTTAAACTATAGCAGGTTAAAACCTCAGGGCAAGTCCTTGACCCAAGAAACATTTTTCCCATTTCTTTTCCATAAAAACTACACAGTAGATCATTCCTCATTCTGCCTCTTTCCCCTAATGTTTGATATATATTTCCAGTGAGTCTTTGAAGCATCTAGTCTAGAAAAAGATGACAATGGTTAGTGGATATGGCCTATCCTCGGCAGGGCAAGAGGGTAGAGAATGTATGCTACATCTTTTCAGATCCCACACCTTCAGGATCAAGTGAAGTAGGAACCTCAGACTTCAGTAGATTCCTACCAAACTCCTCCCACACCTCAACACTAAATCCTTTCCAACACTGTACTCATCAAATATTTTATTACTGTTCACATCAGTATCCAAAAAACATCAGCTTAAATCCCATTCCACCCAACTATTCCTGTCCTTCATTCTACTGATATCCCCAACCAGGGTCACTCTTCCCATTACCTGAAGTCTTACCTACTGCCCCTAGTACTTTCTCCATTACCACTTCATTATGTAACTCTGGTCCCAATTTTACTTGGTGTCCTGCGGTAATTTTGAGTAGAACCACATTTTACTCAAGAAGGTGTTCCCATTTGGTCAATAAATTATATAGTTGCCTTGGTTATAGTTGCAACAGACAAACATGAGCCTGTCAATCTCTGACCTCCTAACACCTTATTTATTCTCACTCAATGATATTGCCCTACAGCCTACTTTATTTATTCCCATGACCCTATTCTAAATCTTCTCATTACCGGAAACTATACACCCTCCTCCAAAATCTTAACTTTAGTCTTTCTTATCTGACCTTTCCTATCTTTTTAATTCATACACATTATTACTGTAAACACAATAATCCTTTCCCTTCATCATTACTTACAATTCATTGCTCCCATGGTCTTTTTCCTTTTCCTCATTTTTACATGTTCTCAATTCTCTGTGTATGCAGCTTATCTGAATGAGTCATTAAAATCTCTCCTTTTTATATACCCTCTACTCTCTAGTTTCTCTCACCCATTATCTTCATTCCCTCTGCTAAACCAAAACCTTAGTTAAGTAGTTGAATGAGATTGAAAATAGACAGATATGCGCACTCACACACATACTTACATGCATGCATATGCATGTATCCACTCTCACACTTACAAATCACTATTGTAACCATGCTGACTGTGCTTACATTAATTTGTGACCACTTTAAATGGGCCCATAATGTTGCCTGGTAATTTTACTCTATTTCCCTAAGCCATTCACTCTCCTACTAACCTAGATGATTCCATGCAGTCTTCCCTATACTCAAATTTAAAAATTTTTCTTCATCATCCTCTCTATCAGCTGATGAACTTGCTTCCTATTTCAGAGAGAAAAGAAGCGATAAGAAGTGAACTTCCACGATATCCTTCCATCATATCTATCTGCTCCCTGTATTTGTGTCTAAACATACTGCCTTTTCTCTTTTCAACTGTACAAGCTTTGGAAAAGGCCAAGTACTTCAGTTACCCACTAGAGCTCATCCATTGAATAGTTACACTATATTCCCCACCACCACCACCACCACCACCATTCTTCTAGGAAAACACCCAAAGAAATGTGACACAAGGCACCAGTAGCATTTGCTGCAGAAGTGATTTCAACTTTATATTTAGAAACTAGAGAAATATTTACAAGATGGGCTTGGGGTCCAATTGGATCTACTGGAGGTAGACTCAAGCCAAAAATATGCTGTGCATTATCTGAAAGTCTGAATAGTAGAATGTGTTGGCTAATTTATTGTTTGTTAGTTTTCATTTAGTTTTCCTGTGATCATTAAGTACTACTAAACATTCATGTGTTTTAGATTATTCCATTTACCAGGTTGGTTTTGCTATTACAGTACTGACCCTATTTGCTTTCAATAGTTGAGCTATTATTACCTTAGCTATTAACTAAACTGCTTCTTGGCCTTTGCCATCCCCTGGGTATACCTTTCATTGAAAATCATGGAGTGTATTTAAATTGCAGTGTTCCCATCCGAATTCCCATAATAGAGAGAAGAGCCAACACAGCTCTTTGCAAAGATGCTGGTGCTATCATCATCTATATGCTTCTCAAGGCTTTGCTGGAGGAAATGTGTCAAAGCCTACTCAGCAGGGAGCAGGTGATACATGATAAATACACACCAGTAATTCTGTCTTCTACAAGATACCAAGTAGAAGAATAAAATTTACATGGTATTATAAAGTAAACTATTAGTCATGTATCAATTTTATTTTCAAAAATAAAAGAATCCATTATTGTACATACAAATTCAATTAATTATCACAGGTGAAGGAGGCCATATTTAGTGGGTTAATTTTTTAAAAAATAATAAGCAAATTTAATCTACTTTGAGAGAAGAGTAAAGAAACATAATTCTTAACACACATTTTAACAACTGTAGTTTTCTATAACAAATAAATTATTCATAATTTCACAAGTAAGCAGTCCTTGGGAAGTAAGCATTAAACCAATTTTCAAACATTAAAAATAATTTTTCTCTTTTTAGTAAAAATATATAGAAATTCAACTTTATGTTGAATTTAGCCTAAATTTTATAATAAATGGTTGATAAATAATCTCTATATTTCTCTTGTGCCAAAAGTAATTTTCCATTCCCCTAAACTTGTGTCAATAACTTCAGTAAATGTTTCTTATTAAATATCATTGAAATGTGGCTAAATGTTTCGATTACAATTTTCACCAGGGCTAAATAATATTATTTTCAAAAAACATTTTGTCTTCGTGATGCCAGGATGATTCAGTGGGTTAAGCACTCACCTTGTGGCCCTAGAGTTCAAGGATCAAATCCCAACCCCAGCCCTTGTGGACCCATATGTTGAACTGGGTTGTGGCCCCCCAGTTAGGTTCTCACTGCAGCAAGCTTCCCATGTGGGAGGCCTCCAGTTCAGCCCCCAGCTCATGGGGTCCAAGGCCCAGTTCCTGCCCTGCATGGCCCACTCCCCACCTGTGTGGAATGAAACTATGTTGAAAACTGATATACAACTACAAAGACTGCCCTGGGCCCTCCCCCTTCTCTCTGTCTCTGTCTCTGTCTCTCTCTCTCTCTCTCTCTCTCTCTCTCTGTCAAAAACAATTAAATAGATCTTAAAATAATTTTTTTTGTCTTACAAAAATTAACTTCCAGCAATTTCCTTTAGTATGGGGCAGTAATGAGTCCAGTATTCTAATTTATCATCAGCAGAGCAAATAGCTCCTTGAGCTAGCTATTAAATCAGAGCCCTGGTATGTGTATGTACATTGCTAAATTCTACCTGATGTAAATGTTGTTTCTCTCTTCTTAGATGTTAAACTTCAGAATTCATTCCCATATGCATTCTTTATATTTTTGTTCATATAAATTACCAAAGTTGTGCAATTCTTTTGTTAGTCCCTCATTTTTCCCCATATTTGATTTTGCAGTTGGTTGTTTGGCTCCTACTGGGATATATAAGGGAAAGAGGTAAAATGAGAATTGTATTCATTTTGCAAGGTAACTCTCATAGATGAGGGAGGTATAATATCTTCAGGCAAGGGAGGTTATTCCTCATCAATCAATGGGAGAGATGTGTGGTTAAGTGACCATAAAAACTCAGTGGGGGATGAATCTTTCAATTACTCTAATTAATCCTTATCTAAATTATTGAGGACTACTTTTACCTGATCAGTACTCTAACATTCACAAAAGTGACCTGGTAAAGCTGTGGATTCAAATAACAATGTATTTCAGCAATATGCTGCATCAAATTTTAGTTTATTTTAGTTTAGCCATCTTAGCTTTTAACTTTAAAAATATGAAATTCCTATTGACAGAGTCATGGGAAATCTCTTGTTTTCAGTGCCTCCTTTAGGACAAGAATTTACAGATTTGAGTTTGATTATTGTTTCTTTAAGCTGTGCAGCATTATTAAAGCTAGTGATTTTGTTCTTTGAATTTCACTTGCTTTTTATAGTGCCATGTGGCAACAGCAACATGGTTTCTCCACCTTGACCTTAGTAAGCACTTCAGTCAAGGTGACTGCTGATGAAAATTTAATTAACTTCTCGTCCATTACTGGAAGTGGGCTTTCAGAGTATCATAACTAGATGTTAATGTGATTGTCATGACCTTTGCCAAACCCAGAACAGATGACTAACCCCAGGTTTTCTATAGCCTCATTTTCTTGAGGGACATTCACCTGAAACCCATTCCTTTGTGTCAAAATCTATCCATCTAGTGTTCTTGATTGTGAGAAAGTGAAAAAACTCTGGCTAATTTAAATAGAAAAGGAATTTGTTATGTGGGTAACAGGTAGGTCATGGGATCAATGGGATGTGTAGAAAACACAGGCTTATATATCAGAAAGTATAATGTCCAAGGGAGGCAAGATGGTGGAATATAGCCAAGATACAGAATAATCACAATAACCGATGCCTAAGGCAAAGCCAACACTTGACATATAAATTTAATACATAGCCATAGTTGTTTGAACTTGGTTCTCCCTTTACTAACTTCTTTAGCCAGAGTTGTTTGAACTTGGTGCTTTGGTGCTCCCTTTACTAACTTCTCATCTTTCATTAAATATTTGAATCATTCCCTTAAGAGTTGAAGTTCTGAGTAGGAACATCTAGCTAGACAAACCTATGCCCATATCTACTAAGGCTCAAATTCATTGTCCCTTAAATACAAAGGTATATG
Organism: Craseonycteris thonglongyai; assembly: GCA_004027555.1. Lineage (NCBI taxonomy): Eukaryota > Metazoa > Chordata > Mammalia > Chiroptera > Craseonycteridae > Craseonycteris > Craseonycteris thonglongyai. Next base: position 2,372 of record PVKE010051593.1, on the reverse strand, counting down.
GACATTGTCTTGCCATAAAAACCAAATTTGTATTTACATTAGCAATATGCAGAAACAACATATAATAGAAAATATTTTATTCTTTATAGAATAAAAAACTAAAATATGGTTGAATAAATATAAAATGTACATATTTATAAGCAAAACCACAAAATTTTACTGAATGACATAAAATAAGATCTGATTGAATGATAAGATACACCACACTTTTAGAAGGGAAAATTACTGGTATAAAAATACTTAAACTCTTATTAAGTTTTATCTTTCTATCCAAATAAATTACAATAAGTTTTTATTTCTTTTCATTGACCTTAGTAAGCTGATTTTATAATCATGTAAGAAAATATACATGAAGTGCCAGGACATTTTTGAAAAATAAAATAATGACAAAGCACTCACACTACCATATACTAAAAATAACTATAAAGATATAGAAATTTAAATATCAAGTTAATAATAGCATGAAGGTGAATGGAATGGAATAGAATACAGGCCCAGAAGTTTTATAAGTACAGAACAATGAGCCCAAAAGAAAAATGGAGAAAATATATGAGAAAGCAATTTAGAGAAGAGAATGAATTCAAATAATTAATAAAGTATATAAAAGATGCTTAAAAGCAAGATAAGGTAGCAATAGAATACCATTTTTCACCTAATTCTTTGCAAAAATTAAAATGTTGTCAAGGATGTGGGGATTGGTGACCCTTACATTATTCTCACAATAATATAAATAAGTATGTGCAACTTTTTGAAGGCCAATTTAATAGTACCTATTAAAATTTAAAGCACGTAAACTTTCTGAAAATCTGCTTCTTGATATCAGTTCTAATGAAACACTAATTCTTATGCACAAAGGGGTACAAACAAGGGTATTTATTAAAGCAACAGTTGTAAAACAAAAAAATGGAAAGCAATCTCAACGTTTTCTCAACGGAATTACTATATATATTAGAGGACATGTTTGACTGCATTAAACAGTAGATGTGCTGTTGAGTGAAAAAGCAAGCTACACAACAACACATATAGTATCACAATATTTATGTTAAAATCATATACAACACAAAAAATATTTCTATATACTAATTCCTATAAAAAGTTGAGAAAATTACACATTAAGCTGATAAAATGGTTGCTTCTAGAGAAGAGAATGGAAATGTATATATAGTGAAGGGGTACTTTTAATTTATTTCTAATGTTTTAATACTTTTAAAATATTATATACATTCATCTCTTATCTATTTAACTAAAATTATATTAAATTTTAAAACAATACATCTGTTGATTTAATTGTTGAAGAAAGTAGCAAATTTATTAATATAATGACACTACTATAGTCACCAAATACATAAGCTTTTACTCATGCAATAAATATGAGCCATGTACACACAACTGTTTTTCTAAGTGAGGTTGAGTGAACTTTTCCCTGACAGTTGAGGGAAAGATTATCACATGAATCTTTGAAATAAGGGATATGATAACATTTCTTCATGTAACTGATAATGTCAATAAAGACCATTTCTGTTATGTCAAGCAGCTTACTTAAGGAGCAGATTTCAACAATCTATTTAGGATCGTGCATGGGCTGAAACTAATACATTTCAGGGCTAAAAATTGTTTAATTTTTAATATCCATAATATGATATTAAGATTTTTTTTGATTTTTTTTTTGTCATCAAGACCAAAAAGGACTGCTTTATGCCCCAAGAGCCTAATGTTTCCCATTTGTTTCTCATTGAATTATTTTTTCATTCACTGAAGAAACAAATGAATGAGGAATTTGGGGCCACACTTTTAAATCACATCCAAATAATGACACAGAACGCCATGAAACACATTGTAAAGACACATGCAAACAAAGCTAAGAGTAGGTGTCTACCCATTGTATCTCCACAGAGGAACAGTCAACCTTCCAATTCTTGTCCTTTGTGGCAACATCTGAAAGAGTTCTGGGGCTTGTTTTTAGAAAGAACTCGAAGATGGCGGCATGAGAGAAGAACACCGATAACTGCCTGGGAAGGGCCTTATGAACAGAGGGGAATCCACAGGGGAAACCCTGAGAAGAAACCTCAACTAAGAGAACCACACAACACAGAACAACACACAAAGGTTAGAGAAATAAGGGGAGAGCAGGAGAGGGAAAGGGAAGCAGCGGTTCGGGGGCAGAGACTCGGAACGCGGCCCGGGGCTGGCAAAAACAAAGGGGGATTGGGGGACTACGGTCAAAGTGGAGCTGGATCGAGGGCGGGCTGGAAGCCGAGACCTAGGGAGCGTGGAAGCCCCACAAGACTGTGGACAATTTAACATCCAAACTCAAGGGACAGCACGCAGTGCCCTAATCAGATCACAGAGCCTAAAGTGGAACAGGGACTGTG